>QVIE01003426.1:0-43214 GCA_013387415.1 Panellus pusillus
CCCAAGCTACTCATCTCGCAGGGCGCGTCAAAGGTGGCGTTCCCGTCGACACCCAGTCCAGATGAGCAGCAGAGAGCAGAGAGCAGCATGCCGGGACACCACACCGGCTCCACCCGCCGACGCGCCCACTCCTGCCGCGGACGGTGTATCAACATACACGCACGCGAGCAGCGCGAAGCGCGAGCTCCGGGCTATTCATCGCATCGACGGAGCCGAGGAGCGTGCTGACGCACCCGCACTGGCTCACCGCGGCGCGCGCGCCCGAACCCAAAGGACTCGCGTGCGATATCAGTCGATGAGCAGTACCGCGTGCGCGAGGTGTCGTTCGTCTGATCTGAGTGTCAGCTCGATGCCGCTGCACCGCACGTTTACGAAGGTGCCGGCTTACGAGGTCGCACTGCGAAGATCCTGCGGGTGCTGCTGCTAAGTAGTATGAGAAAAGAGCACACTTTTAGGACGATTCCCGTACTTGAGGAACTTTTCGGGGTGCTCCACGGGGTACTGCACGGTCGCGGTCGGGGATGCCAGTGTCGACTTTCACGATCGACACCACTGAATCGCCGAAGAGCTGACAGGGTCGATGGAGTTTGGTCGGTTTGTAGCCCATCAAACGACGACGTTTTGAGGCGCCTTCAACCCGTCCATGAGGTTGAAGAGCTGGATACAAAACGCCGCTCGACTTCACCGTTGGCTAGCAAACAGTAAGTAACTCAAAGATTGGGAAGAGAAGATGTGGAAGAAGGCACCGGTCTCGTTCGCCACCGTGCGTGCCATGAGAGTTTTTACCAGTACGGGGGACCGAGCATAAGAATGCCGTGAAGGGGCCTGGTACCGATGAACTTGGATGATGGCGAGAGGAGGAGCCTGAGGGATTTCTTATACTTTGATGGAGGGAGAACAGGCGGAGGATAGGTTACTGGGGTCCTGATGGATTCTGCCGAACCCAAAATCACACGGCAAGACACGGAACAATGAGCAGATCGCTGCACGTTGAGTGTCAATGAGCAGATCACTCTCCGTTGCCATAGCGTAGAGACTGCGGAGAACAGCATGCCCGGGACTCGGAGAAATCGGACCATGCAGGACCATAGAAAAACTAGGAGGGCAACGCTGGAGACCCCAGTATTACAAGTCAGCTCCCATAGGAAGCAGTGGTGCAAGGCTTACCTACCCGACGACTTGAGGTTATTCTGCCGTCGCCTGTCTGTGCAACCTTTCGATAGCATCGAAAACCAGGTCAATGCCTTCGCCGCTCCAAAATTGGCGCTCGTGCGAGGAGTTTCCCCAAGACATAGTCACGAGATCCATGGACGGCAGCCGTCCGATCCCGACGCGCAAGCGTGGAAGTCCTGCGACAAGCGCACGGATGACGCTTTTGAGGCCGTTGTGCCCGTTCGCGCTCCCGCCGAGGCGATACTTGAGTCTGCACGGCTCGTCCTCCACCGAATCGGAAATGACGATGAGCATGTCGGGACGTAGACCGCGCTTTCGGCATGCCGCTGCGATGGAGGGACCTGATACGTTCATCAACTGCTCTAGAAATGAATGAGTATGAGTATGAGACAACGGAAGAGAGTCGACGGGTAACTCACTGGATTTGTAGAGCATTAACGTTACAGGTGTCTCTCGATAGAGACCGTCGATTGACCAAGAAACCGTCGCGTCGGAAGACATCTTGATACCCGTACGCCACGCCAACTCGTCGATTATGAGTTGTCCGACGCTGCGAAGCCAGCACTCAGTTGGAAAAATATGCAGATTGGAGGTGCAAAAAGTATGTACGTACCTATGGCGAGTACCGGGGTGCGAGAGATTACCCAGACCAGCGACGAGGATCCTTGGGATGTGAGACATTTTTTGTTCGCGAGTGTTGTGAAAGCAAACTGAGACGCCAGCATAGCAGCGATTATTGCTGAACCGTTAGGTTTGGCTACCATGGGGAACTTGGATTTTGTCCTAGTTGACAATAAGTGCAAATAAGATTAGTCATGATGTGCAGCCGGATTTCATGTAATGAGACCTGCGTCATCCCCTCCCGCCAGACTCCCAGCACCTCCCAGCACCTGCAGTATACAATCATCTGAAATCCATGGTCTATCCATTCTCGTGAAAGAAGAACAAATGTCAGCCATCTGAAGCATCTTCGTGACAGAAGCGAACCGAGGCTGGGCATGCACATTGACACTGTGGACCGCCTGGCTTCGACGCCGGGCGTCCTTGTCTTCATGGGTGCGTGGATGTGCCACCTGTCCAATCGACTATGTGCACGCTAAATCGCACCTCCTTGCCCAGGCTCCCGCAAAGTCGCCGCAGCCGAAGAGTCACTTTCCAAATTCGCGTCAGGACGTGCACCCCTCGTCATCCGTCGTGCCAATCCAGCTGACCTCACTGATGCCGCGTTGATCAAGAATGCGCACGACGTGTCGCGAAGCATCCGCAGGAGAAGAACTTGAAGGGGCTCGATGTGCCCGTCAACAAGTGCCTCTTCTCGTATCGTCGCCGTGCCGTGGCACATCAGCAGCTAACCCCAGCACACGACTGACAGCGCCACCATTGCCGCCGGCACCCTCGAGGCCATCTACTCAAATCAACGTCCGTGCGCCCGTCCCGCCTGCCTCCCACCTGCTTCTTCTACTCCTCCTCAAGGGCCGCACTCAACTCCTCCACCGTCCAGTGGAGAAGCAGAAGGGCTCATGGATTAGGATGGTGTCAATATGCCCCGACGGGCTGAAGAAAGAAACGCTGGCGACTGTCGGAACAAAGTATTTCTTCTACTAAGGACCCGAACTATTCAGCTTACAGTTCCAGGGACAATGTCAGAACCTGATCTTATGGGCAAATCCGAGTCCATTCTGGCTTGTTCATTGGCGGTAAGGTCTGACGCACCGAAAATGATTATAGCTAATAATATCAGACAGGAAAGTAGAGGTCGCGACTTGTTCTGGCCAGCTGGGGGGCATTTCTACGTAGATCCTCTGAATACAAAATGGACATGCAAGGCTCTCAATGCCTCTCATAGGATAGGATAGGATAGGATAGGATGTTTGGCTTATTAATTAGTATCGTTTGACTTTACAATGGATACTGTACCATGAGAATCTAGATGTAGGACATCTGTCTGCAGCTGAGAATATACCTCCCTTTCCTACAGGTTCAGCACCTGCCTCGAAGAGGCCCAATCCCCGTCATAAGATGAACCTTGGAATGAACGAGAATGATTCATCAGCGCCTCGGCTTCGCGCCGTGGCCGGCAGGCGGCCGACAATGACTCGGCGCTGAGTCTGACTCTGAGTCACTGCTGCGTTGCTGACTGAGGGCCTCGGAGGTCAGACACAACAGTCGGCGAAGTTCACGTATGCATTGGTTTCGCGGAATCGTGTGCATAGTATATACGTAGAGCGATTATTTTCACCGCAGTCTATTTGCATTCCTTCGTCCAGCCGGGCGTCCGAGATCATCCATCGCCCATCCCAAAACAGCGAGCCCCGCTGCAGCTGCAAAGCACGTCCCAACGTAGATTATCATCTTCTCAAACCGCCCCTCTCCGACCCCGAATCCTGTGCTCTTCACCTCACCCGTCGCGTTATGCGCGAGGGAGTATAATTTCGCAGAGATCGGCGTGGAAACGATGTTCCCGATGCCGCGCGACAGCAGGAGATAGCCATAGAGGTTTGTGGACATGGTGGGGTCGTCTTCTACGGCGGTAAAGCGTTGATTCATCAGAGCCATTGATCGGCAGAGAGGCTGAGAGACAACTCACTTGCCAGAGGCAGCACGAACGACGTCCATAGGCTAGTCCAGCCGCTCGCGCTGCTGCCATATGCCAGCCCGAACGCGATCAGACCCCCGAAAGAGTGGGAGAGGACACCCCACAGTATAAATGTGATCACCGAGGTCGTGAAGAGACTCGCAATCGCGAGGATCCAGGGATTGATTTTATCGGCAAGATATCCCATGGAGAGACGGCCCACGATCGACGCTCCTTAAGAATTGTTTCGTGTTAATTCGAGCTTTATTGTGAAGAATTCCACTTGACCGTACCATTCAGCAACGCCAGGGTGACAGCCGAGTTGGAGGAGCTGATTTGGAGCTCACTGGCAAACGCTGCGAATGCACATGAGTAAATGAGATACATGATGATAGACGACGTACTGGGCAGATAGACGATGGGGACAAAATACGCAAATCCTTGCACTGTATTTGCCGCAAGGAACAGCAGGAAAAGTTTGTTTTTCATCCAGCTTGAAGCTCCTCTGGGGGCGGGTCCGTGTACACGGACTCGGCTCGAAGGAAGTCTACCTTTCACCCAGGGGAGGAGGAGGACCAGGAGTATAGCCATGGAGACAGCAAGAATTCGGAGCGTCTTGGATGAGCCGTGCTGGGATATCAAGGGAGGCATGACGAGCGGAAGGAGCACACCGCCCACTGAAGTACCTGTTTACATACACGGTGAGTTCAACCTGCGTGACGTGCTCCAGAAAGAAAGAGAAAGATACCAGCGAACAGGATACCATCCGCGATACCTCTGCGTGCTACGAACCATTCGGGCATATATGAGATGCATTGCAAGTAAAGAAGAGCTGCGAAATAATCAGAACCGATCAGGGAAAACAGCATCGATGGAATTCACATCCACCGGCGGCATACAGAATGCCTTGCAGGACGACCAGCTGAGCAATCTACAGAAGGGGAGAGGAATGAGTTACGAAACAGAAGCCCGCAAACAGCAAGAGTGGGAGACCCGAGTGGCATAGCTCGCTCCAAAGAGAGAAGCGCAGCAAAGAGCTGAGCCAAACCACATTGCCGTACGGCGATGCTGGGGGTAACGAGCAGCGATGGGATTTATAACCGGCCCTATAAGATTTCGATGAATTAGAGCAGAAAGAGCACGTCAGAGTTACCAGAGCAGTAGATAATCCCAGATGATAACGTCCCAATGAGCGGGAGTAGCGTTAGCGCATTTTGTTGTGTGTTGAATCGCGGATCTTGAAGATAGGCTATTCAACATTCCAGTCAAACTTTCGCATGGGCAGAGCGGGAAGGTTATCACAGTTCAGAAAGACGCCATACGTGCCCGGAAACCCCAAACAACGGCTTCGACAACAAATGCGGCGGCCAACTTGAACGACGTTAGTTTCTTAGCCAGGATAAAAAGAATGTGCTAGTCTTTTCAGCGTACAAAGGACCACGCGCCGAATCCCCGTCAGCGGGAGGCAGAGCTGATTCATTGACAACGGAAGTCGTGGGAGAGGCCTGAACGCCGACGCCTGTCTCAGAATGGGATTCAGAGGGAAGATACAGAGTTGAGGTGGACGGAGGAAGGGGGACACGATAAGCAAGTTCAATTTCTTTGCTTTGAGATGAGGAATCCATGAAAGCACTTGAAGACGGGCACGGGTACCGTCAATGACTCACTTTGCAATATTGGAAGTTGGAACTGGGAATAACTTCACGCCCCACTCAAAAGCAATGAAGCCAAAAATTTCCGGCCAATTTCATGCGATCCAGATTCGTTTTTCTTCGGCATCTGGATTTTTCGCGCTACTCCCGAGGACTGGCGACCTCTAGAGCACTATTTTTCGGTGAATTTCTTTCGTTATCCTGCCTCGAGGTTAGCCATCAATGATTGTGTGAATGTTGACATGTAGACTTGTTACCGGTGATTGTTTTCCTCATCGTCCTCCATGAGCTTCGTCTCTACCTCGACAATCCCGGGGTATGTTATCCGGCACCGGACACACGCCATGGACGGCGTATACTCCATCGCGGCTGGCCTCGCCCTGCGGCTCGTCGTCGACGCCACCACCTTCCACGACGTCAAGCTGAGCGGGATTCTTATCGGCCTCTGGGAGGGAATTGTCGTCCTGCACTACGTCAACAAAGACCCGACGTCGAGCGATCCGTACCTGGCGTACGGTGTCCGACTTTTCGTCGACTTTCTGGTCACGGAGAGCTTATACAAACTCATCGTGGTTCTGCTATGGAGCACAATGGGCATGGTTCTTGCGGACGTGGCGCCAGCGGTGTGGGTCGATTCCGGGCTGCGGCGGCAGTGGAGTCGATTTCGGCGCGATTTAGTCCTTTCGGCGCGCATTTTCGTGAAGCGGCGGAACACAATTGTGCGCTTTGTTCCGGCACCGACGATAGGTTCCACCGCCCGGAGCGAAGCCTCGACGGTCAGCAGTGTGCGCTCCCGCGCCTCTTCCTTCACGACTACCACTGTGATTCCGCCCTCCACCACCACCGCCGCACCCGAGTCTCCGAGTGTCCCAGTCGTCCCAGCAGCACTCCCTAGTCGCCCCGTTGTACCCCGGCGACGATCGACCGTTCCAGGCACGTTTCCTGGGGCAGAGTGGTCTGAAACAGAGACAGATATAGGAACTGCGGTCGACGCACCTTCTATCCCCGCGCACGTCACCGTCGCGCGAATCTTCCCTTCTTCAGAAGTATCTGCCTCGTTGACGGAAGAGACCAACAGCTACACAACCTCTACGCGCTCCTCTTCCCCCACCTACTCGCTCGAATATTCAGACGACCCCTCCGCAACGAACCCCGTCGACATCCCATCGGAATTCGAGGACGACACGATTGCGGTACGCGCAGCACGCGAGACGACACCGAAACAGCGGGTGGTTAAGCTCCCTCCGACGCCGGCCGATTCCCTCAGAGATTGGGATAGCTCTCAGACAGGCGTGGAGGATGTACCTCCATCCCCCTGGATACCTGTCATCCTGGATCACGAACTTGGGGATTGGGAGACGATCGAAGCCGAGGACGAGGAAGAGGTGCCATTACCGCCACCGAAGGACGCAGAAGCGGTCCCTGCTGAGCGTGAAGAGGGCAGCGACGCAAGTAGTATGACTGCACCCTCTACGATCGCGCCGAATCGATTTCCGCCGCTTGAGGAGCCACTGATCGCTATGCCCGTCCCGTATCCTTACGTGCATCCAACGACGTCTGAAGAGGAGCCGGATGTGGACGCTGCAGTAGATCCTGTCCCCGACACTGCGGCGCCGGAGACGACAACCAACGATGAAAGCCAGCCTCGGATAACCGACCCGCCTCCGCTGACTCAAGAACCACCCCCAACGGAAGAGCTGCCTCCCTACTCCTCCTCCAGGTTCGACGCCGAATCGCTAAAAGAACCGCGTGTGGACAAAATCGTCGACAAGGCTCCGAACGTAGATGCAGATGCGGAAGCAGCAGCTCCCACCGCGGAAGAGGACGTCGCCGAGTCACCATCATCGACTGCACCCTCTGTCAGGGAGGCCCTCGCGCTCCGCAAGGAGGCGCTCGAGCTGAACAAAAAGATCTCGGATCTTCGGCGGCGGCGCACGACCTTGCTCTCCGACGGCTCTTCCGCCTCTGACGCAGCTGTGAACGCCGAGCTCGAGATTGCCCAAGCGGAGCAGGACCTTGCGGAGGTGAACGTGAAGGCGGAGGGCGCCTTTGTGGGCGGTGCGTTGCTCTCTTCGGTAAATTCACTTCCAAGGCTGACTCAGTTTATTTGATTACTAGCGTACAACCCGCCGACGGCCTCGCTGTACGAGCTCAACACGACGGGGCTGACGCCGGAGGATGCAGTGCGGCAGACGGAGGCGCGGCTCGGCCGGCTACTCCTCACGCCGGTCCCGCCGCCGGGCACGAGACCCGAGGACCTCGCGCACGATACGCCGAATCGCGCTGTGCTTAAAGTCATCATGGAGCAGTCGATCAAGGGTCGGCTCGTTAAACAGGGGCTGCTGGCGGCGTTAAATAGGTGCGTTGCGGTTGGCGCTCCAAGGAGATACTGATGGGTGCTCTGGGCAGTAATGGGCTGAATTGGAGCGAGGAGACGGCGCGGCCCAATGTTTTGTTGGTGATGTTGCCGGTGTCGGCGGTCGAGCCCGATCCTGCCAAGGCGGACGAGACGGCGGCCCTCGCTGCGGAGCCGCCGGAACGAACAGACGAGGACGAAGACGCGAGGGAGTATTAGGCTCTCCTCGTATGACATACATATATCTGCTTTGTACAACGGTGTATCAGATGCTTTCGTATTGCAATGGATCCAGGATGGAATGTTTATTTTCGGTCCAATTTTCGGATTCATTGCTTTCCAGCGAGCTAGTCTCCCGCGCATGGTCAGACTGTAGTATCTCCTCCGAGTCTTTGATGGGGGAGGTGTCGTCGATATACAGAGCCAACCTATGTTAACGTTAATTTCCAGCTCCAAAGTGAGTCATTGACAGTACCCCAAGTACTTTCATGGATTCCTCGTCTCAAGCAGAGAACTCGAACTTGCTTATCGTGTGCCCCTTCCTCCGTCCACCTCTACGCTGTATGTTCCCTCTGGATCGCATTCTGAGGCAGGCATCCAGCCGTCTCCCACGACTTCCGTAGTCAATGAATCAGCTCTGCCTCCCACTGACGGGGGATTCGGCGCGTGGTCCTTTGTACGCTGGAAAGACTAGCACATTGTTTTTCTTGGCTAAGAAATTCAAGTTGGCCGCCGCATTTGTTGTCGAGGCCATTGTGTGGGGTTTCCCAAACGCGTATGGCGTCTTTCTGGACTGTGATAACCTTCTCGCTCTGCCACGCGAAAGTTTTCACTGGAATGTTGAGCAGCCTATCTTCAAGATCCGCGATTCAACACACAGCAAAGGCGCCAACGCTACTCCCTCATTGGGACGTTGTCAACCGGGATCATCTACTGCTCTGGTAACTCTGACCTTCTCTTTCTATTCTCATTCACCGAAATGTTCCAGGGTCGTTTTTGAATCCCCTTGCTGCTCGGTACCCCCAGCATCGCCGTAAGGCAATGTGGTTGGCGCAGCGCTTTGCTGCGCCACTCTTTTGGGAGCGAGCTATGCCACTCAGGTCCTCCACTCTCGCGTTTTACGGGCTTCTGTTTCGTAACTCATCCTTCCCCCTTCTCTAGATTGCTCAGCTGGTCATCCTGCAAGGCGTTCTGTATGCCGCCGGTGGATGTGAATTCCATCGATGCTGTTTTTCCTGATCGGTTCTGATTATTTCGCAGCTCTGCTTTACTTGCAATGCATCTCGTATATGTCCGAATGGTTCGTAGCACGCAGGGGTATCGCGAATGGTATCTTGTTCGCTGGTATCTTTCTCTTTCTTTCTGGATCACGTCACGCAGGTTGAACTCGCCGTGTATGTAAACAGGTACTTCAGTGGGCGGTGTGCTCCTTCCGCTCGTGCTGCCTCCCTTGATATCCCAGCACGGCTCATCCAAGACGCTCCGAATTATGGCTGCTTCCATCGCTGTGCTCCTGGTTCTCCTCCTTCCCTGGGTGAAAGGTAGACTTCCTCCGAGCCGAGTCCGTGTACATGGACCCGCCCCCAGAGGAGCTTCAAGTTGGATGAAAAACAAATTTTTCTTGCTTTTCCTTGCGGCAAACACCATACAGGGATTTGCGTACTTTGTCCCCATCATCTATCTGCCCAGTACGTGGTCTATGAACATGTATCTCATTTGCCCATGTGCATTCGCAGCGTTCGCCAGTGAGCTTCAGATCAGCTCCTCCAACTCGGCTGTCACCCTGTCGTTGTTGAATGGTGCGGTCAAGTGGAATTTATGACCGTAAAGCTCGACTTAACACGAAACAAACCTTTAGGAGCGTCGATCGTGGGCCGTCTCTCCATGGGATACTTGTCTGACAAAATAACCCCTGGGTTCTCGCGGTTTCGAGCCTCTTCACGACCTCGGTGATCACATTTCATACTGTGGGGCGTCCTCTCCCACTTTTCGGGGGCTTGATCGCGTTCGGGCTGGCATACGGCAGCAGCGCGAGCGCTGGACCAGCCTGTGGACGTCGTTCGTGCTGCCTCTGGCAAGTGAGTTAACGTATCTCTCAGCCTCTCTGCCGATCAATGGTTCTGATGAATCAACGCTAACGCTTTACCGCCGTAGAAGACGACCCTACCATGTCCACAAACCTCTACGGCTATCTCCTACTGTCGCGCGGCATCGGGAACATCGTCTCCACGCCGATCTCCGCGAAACTATACTCCTCGCGCATAACGCGACGGATGAGGTGCGAAGCACAGGCACAGGATTTGGGGTCGGCGAGGGGCGGTTTGAGAAGATGATAATCTATGTTGGGACGTGCTTTGCGGCTGCGGCGGGGCTCGCTGTTTTGGGATGGGCCATGGATGATCTTGGACGCACTGCTGGACGAAGGAGTGCGAATAGACTGCGGTGAAAAATGATCGCTCTGCGTATGTACTATGCACACGTACGACTCCGCGAACCAATGCAATCCCGACTCTTTCCGACTGTCCCGACGCTGCCCGGCTCCCGCCAGCGTAAGTACGACGATTCGGAGAACAAGCCCCGTTCTCGGAGTCGCGCAATCCTCTCTCGCTTGGGCCGACAAGTTATTTGTTAAAACTCCGATTGTCCATCTCGACACCCCGTTCTCCGTAGATTTCATGCTATTGATTTTAGTATATTATTTACACTCGATACGCCGTGAGAGATATTCAATATCCGTCCAATCAATTCCAATTATCACCCAGCACATCATCGCGCAGTCGCAAACCCGCCCGTAGACAAACTCTCGGGGATATTCCCGAGACAATCGTCCGCAGCCGTCTTGTCCGCCGTGAGCTCGATGGTGACGTTCCCGCCCACCCGGAAGACGTCGTAGAAGTCAAAGTGGCAGCGCCCCGAGGGCACGCCGTTCACGGTGACGTTGGCGACGTAGGCGGCGACGCCGGCCGGAATGGTGTTCTGCACCGACTTGGCGTTGAAGCCCACGGTAGTGACCGTGGTAGAAACATTCAGGTAGGAGTTGTGGATGGTGTACTTCGGTGTGAAGGGAGAGAGAACGAGGTACTGGGTCGTTGACGGAACTGAAAAGCATTTTATGAGTCTGACAGGCGACAGCGGGGAAAAGAAGAAAGACCTGGGTAAAGGCCCAGCAAGTGGAAAGACAGAAGTGACGCCATGGCCGCCTGATCGTCGTTGCCCGGAAGGCCGGCTGGAGCTAGACGGGGCGTCAATAGCGCTCTATTAGACAATGTGGTCTCCTTAACTGATGTCAAAGTTCTCGAATACGACCTGTCGGATACGATCTACGCTCTGTGCGGATGGTCTAAAAGAGCGTTAGAGAAGGCCAACACTTGAACAATAAGTACGGACTGGCGTAATGGTAACCGATCGGAGTCTTGAAACAAAGTAAGGAACCAGTGCATCATCCAGCTACTGGATGTCAATACACACCTGGAACGAGGGCTCATTCCCCACATTGAAGTATCCCGCCTGCAATGTTCGTGAACAGACTTCGAAGCGCTTCAGTAACGATACGAACCTCGAAGAAATGGTTTAGGCGCTTGACAAACGTGACCTGGGAACAGTGGGAAAAGAATGCTCAAAACACTGCTACGAGGCTTACATTGCCACCCATCAGCTCAATGAGGTGGGCTGTGTCATGCGGCGCAAACCAAGAATACTCCCACGAAGAAGACTCATAAAACTGCGAAAAGTTTCAGCGCCTCAAATGAAGTCTGGTGCACAGAGAAACCCACGCCGTTGGTGTTGTCAGGCTGGAGCGAGCACTCCGTAGTGACATTGTCGACAGGGGAACAGTGCGTGGGGTTCGTAAAATTGAATGTCCCTGTGAATACAGAGGTGAGACCAGAAGGCATCAAACAGGGATGGGCCTCTTACCGTCGCTGAAGCGCTTCTGGGCGAATCCTATGGTCATAGGTTAGCGAAAAGCGTGAGCGGTGTAGAGCACGTACCTTTGAAGCCATCGCTCACCACTGTCGGGTCCCTAGAGAATAATAGATCAGATCTGGGGCTGAAAAAGGATATCTTGCAGGGCATTACCAAACATTACGGTAATTCTGTGCATACTCGTTAATATGCATGGCCCTGCGATACGGGTGAAAAACATCGTACCAGGGAGCGGTTGGCAAACAGCGCCTCGTCCTCGGTGTTCCCGAGCACCTGCGCTATCTGACGGATAGCGAAATCCTCAAAAGCATACTACGCGGGTCATCAGCACCTCGTCAGTCGATAGAAAGGCAAAGGTGAAGAACCTCGAGAGTCCTGCTGCCCTCTCTCGTCTGACGACCAGTGCTCGATGCGTCTATAACAGCGAAAGGAACAAAGCCAATTCGCTTGAGTGTCGGAAGATTAAGTTCCGCGTCCTATGAGAAGAGAGGACAGCGCTCACTTGTACACGTTGGATTCCCGTCCCTCGATATCCCACTCAGGCGGGTTGACCATGCCGTCCGTCCACGCAGCGGAAAACAGTTCCTGGAGATCGATTCCGAGGGCTGCAGCCTCGTTGTGGTAGTGCGTCGCGAAGTGGCCGACAATGACGTCGCCGCTCGAACCTAAGCCGCGTCTTTGAATCTCAGCAACACGCGATGTCGGGCACACAGACCTCCTTGCGTCCATCCAGGAAGGTTGTTAGCTCGGCATCTTTTGCACAGAGTCAGAAGAAGATGGGGGCAGAAAGATGCTAGCGACGCACTCGGGCATCCATCCGTTCTTGCGCCAGCCGTCGATGTAGTTGTCGACGATCTGCGCAAACTCGACCGGGGAGTGGAGAGACATCAGAGGATAGAATGTGCGGAACTACGGCGGTGATGTGAGTTCGAGGACATTGCAAAGGGGCACAGCGTACCGTGTCCCAGCTGCAATACAAAGAGTCGAAGTAGAAGGAGGTGGTACCGGCGAACACCCCTTGCGTCTCATCAGTGGCGTTATTCTGCGATAGCTCTTATTAGGAATGGATAGCACACAGAAAAGGATGAGCTTCTGACGGGAGTAAGGGAGGCGCGATAGAGCGAGCTGTATAGCAGCTCGGTAATGTTCGCAGGTGTGTTTGGGACGTCGATTTCGATCTTCGAAAGCTTTTCGTTCCAGAGCGCCTTGGATTGCGCCTCGATTTCCTCGAATGTCGAGCTGCCTACTTCGGATTCGGCGTTGGAACATGCTTGATCTGTCGAGACGAAGGAGACGCCGACACGGATGGTGACTTGCTCGGGGTTGCCTTGGTATGAGAAAAGCGCGCCGCTTTCGTATTGATCGCCGATCAAACTGAAGGAAAGGTTGAGATGCGTCTGGCCGAGATCTTTCGTGTCCATCCATAGCTACGAAACGGAAGTTGAAGGATGAGGTATCAAATATGAGACAAAGAATAACTTACGGGTTACCCATCCATATGCCATACTCGTCCAACTGCTGCGCTCCGCCATCAAGGAGGTCATAGCATGCGAATGCCTGGTAGTGGAAAGAACCCGGCCCAAAACTATCAGCCAAATTAGCGAATGTCGGCGTCGTTGAGGGAGAGCGAACCTCGAGCCCCACATGCCGCCAATCGTGATGCGCCCCATGTCCGGATCGATATCCATGGAGCCACCGGCAAAGGATTGCGGGAGGTCGTTGGCGAGATCGAGAACAAAGTACGGAGTGCCAGAGTTTTTTGGGAATGTGAAACGCTCGAGGCCCGCACGACGCGTCGAGGTTGCCTCCATTTTGATATTGTTGTCCATCGTCTGCGCAAAATATCCTGGCGAGGCCACTGAACATAGGCATGATTGTCATGGTAAAAGCAAGAGTGCACGACACGTACAGTCCGTATTGTTCTTGCGCAGCCGCTCGCGGTCTGCCAGACGCGTGGTACACGTGTTGAACCCCTTCGGACAGAGCAGAGGCATGATTTCAAAGTTGCCGTAGCTGCCCGAGGAGGACCCAGTGCCACTGTCGTGCAACGGGCTAATACCGCGGATGAACTGCGTAGGGTCGGTTACGTATCCTATTACAATTAAGCGCGGGTTCGAAAGAACGTAGGGTATCACACCTGCGGGCGCGTAACCCGTAAGATCGGTCGAGAATTTAACCTGAGGGAACGTCAGCCAAAGGTTCCGGCAATTCATGGGAGTCGTACCATTCCGAATGGGATAGAGGCGCCAGGACTGGGGGAGGTTGAGCGGTACGCATAGTACCAGCATGAGCGCGCACCATACATCCCCAAAGTTATCTATGAGACGTCAGGATGCTGCCGCAGATGAACAAAAGCACGTACCCGTCCCAATGAAGGGGTTCACGAAAGCAGTGTAATCCAGAGGGCCGGTCGCGTGTGCGGCATTCTTGATAGCGGCAGTAATCCCAGCCTGGACAGACGGGTCTGGCTGCGCGCTTGCAGACAACAAGAGACCTGCGGCGGTCAAGAGGAAGAGGTGAGCCATGGTCGGGTAGTGACGCGTTCGTCATTCATTTAAACGAGCATCAGAGAGGTTGCTTCGCAGATTGGAAGCACATGGACATTTCGAAGGCTGAGTGTAAGCCATCGTCCGAGCGCGTCAAAGAGAGTCTTGTGATCGCTTTCCCTTGATTTCTAGACGCGTCGCAACATCCTTCGAGTACAGATACACAGATAAGAATGCGGTTCCGATGCCGGCAGCTGCAATCGCAGGGGTTTGGAATCGGTGCGCCGCAGGGACGAGAATGTCTTGTTCCAAATTTGAGGATGTATCAGGATCCCAGATTGCGGCGAAATGTTCCAATGACCTCTGGAAAACTGCCGAGTTCTGCGCTCCACGATGACCCATTTGTCGAATAAAAGCAGAAAGAGCACATGTGGGGAGTTGGGAGCGGTGTCTTCGCACGATTATGCCGCTGCCGCGTCGGTAGAAGCGAGTGAGACGGCCCTCCGTCACTGCATTTATTCTTGTCAACGACCCTCACGTGGACACAGCTGGCAGCTCTTCTGTTCGCGGTCCGGCGGCTGGAAACTTTGAATGTCGGGACCGTACAGCGGGAATTGACGCGCCGGACTTGCCCGAACTGGATTCGGGATGATTGATGCCCTCTTCCGGTCGCCGTCATGTCACAGCTCGCGCTTCAGGCCAGCAAAATCATCCATGTGAAAGCAGACATATTTGCCGCCCCGTCCAACACCATCCTCGTGCATGCCTGCAACACGAGAGGGTCTTGGGGTGCCGGGATCGCCGCTGTCTTTCGGCAGCGCTATCCGGGCGCATTCGTAAAGTACAAGAATACTTGCGAGCAGTACGGCGAAGCGCTCGTAGGGACGTGCCTCTTGGTTCGGGGCGAAACACACGACGTCGCGTGTCTGTTCACGTCAAAGGATTACGGTCGGCGGGTGGACTCGCCGGAGGATATACTTAAAGCAACACGCAAAGCTGTTGCGGATTTGTTGAAGCAGAATGAGGAAAAAAGGAATTACATTCGTGGTATGCCGCTCTTCAAATTTCTCTCAGTATCAGAGTGCCGACAACACACAGCCGCTTCAATTCTGAACGGTTCGGGGTACCCTGGGAGGAGACGGAGAAGCTACTTGTTGAGCTTGGGGCCGAGATGACTGTATATGAGCGGCTCTGAGTTCTCGCAAAGATAAGTTCAACTTGATGCATCCGCTCAAATGTATAATTGTTTATCCGACATGAAATTACAGGACTGGAGGCTTGGTCCGGTTCAAGGCAGTTGCTGTTCGACCGAGCATCAAATCCATTTTTCTGAGAACCTAACTCCCAAGTTGAAGAAGAAGTGTCCGGAAATAGCAAACCAAAAATCAAGTGGACGAGATATTCTTCGACTCGGAGGGTCCGCATCAAACCATGAATTCTCTGGAGCTTAGGAGTGGAAAAACGGCAGGTTGCAACCATCATACCAGGAGGCTCGGAATAACAGCTGAGAAAGGCTCTGAAAGAATTTCTAGATTGAGATGAGACTCCGACGGAGGATTTAGTATCCATTCAATATATCCGCCTCGCCATATTTTGCTCCACGGCGGAGTCTATGGCGAGAGGAGCAAAAAGATGAGTTCAAGCAACACCGTCAAATGAGGCGCCTGCAGACATGACTGGTAAGCCGGGTACCTGCTGACCGGTCAACAGCCACAGCCGGGTATAATACATAGTCACGGATATAAAATCAACTCTGCCTGCGTCTCTTCAATGATTTTCGCCATCCCCACACAGGGAACCCTTCGGGCTTGTCGATCCATTTCTGCAGCACCATATTAGCGTCCTGACGCCCCACGAGGCGCGCATCCCGCGCCCTCAATGCCCACTTTTGGAATTGCTGTGCATCACACAGTGCGCCGTACCCCATAGCAATCGCATCGAGGTGCTTCTTATAGTCATCGAGCACCTGCAGCCCCTCGTCCTCGATCAGCGTCACGGCGCGCTTGTGTGCGTCGATGAGCGCGTGGTCGCCCATCGCCTCGTCACGACACCACGTCTCGAACGGCGGAACACCCGCCCAGAAGGAGTGAAGCTCCGCACGCTTGGCGTCGCTCTGAGGAATTTCCCTTGGGGGACGCGCGCAGATCATGCACATGCAGGAGAAGTTGTACATTGTCTGTAGGCGCTCACGCCGCTTCTCCCGACTATACGTCGGGGCGATGTAGGTCACGGTTATTTCCTGCCCGGCCGGAATAGGCCGGAGCGCCTGCAACGAGAGCGAAAATGAGGGGAGGTCCCAGTGCCACGCGGCGTTGGGGAGCAGCTATTCCATTCATCAGCTGAGCTTGAGTATAATAGGGAAAGGAAAATGGCGCGCACCTATGATTGCATCTGCTCATGTTCAAGAAGATAGCGCGGTGCGTGGAGAGCTCCGGATGGGGCACGGCAGGGACCGCGAGGGTGATGGCAACCGCGTTCGTGCGGATGACGCCCTCGAGTACGTCGCACTCGGAGGCAGGTTTGCAGTTTGCCAGAGCCTTGACGCGTGCAACGGTGTTGGGAGGAAGGCGGCGGAGGAGAGCAGCCAAGAGGTCGGACTCGGAGAAGGTTTGGAGGGCGATGATGTATGGCGCGACAATGGTTGGCCGTTCAACGGCGATGAGCCCTCCAGCGGGGAGGTTCTGTGCTGCAAACATACCCAACCCATTCTTCTCTTTGCTCTGACGGATTTCAAAAGTGCGATATATGGCGGATGGGATGGGCGGGGGGACAGGAGTGGGGAGGAGTTTTTTGACGCCGACGTCGAGAAGGACCGCAGTTTCATCCGTTGTGCTGTCAGCACAGAAGATATTGTCCGTACAATAGGCGCGGTTCCCGAAGTGCCCGGCAAGATCGAAGTACGGTGAATCTAGTATAGGATTTGAACGGATGTCTGTGTTCATCTGCTTGCAAAGGTGTGCCGGCGGTGGCAAACTACCGCGAGGGAGATACGATATACAAGGAATGTTTTTCTTCAATTGAGAGGGCAAATAAGAGGAGGACACCTGGTCCTTAGAAAAGATGGTGGCAGAAGGCATGGTGCAAAAAAAAAAAGAAATGAGTGTGGTGGCGGAAGAGAGAGAAGAGAGACTGTCACAGTGGCGGGCTTTAACCCTTCCAAAGCCACTCTCGCGTAACAGATAAAGAAACCACGGACAAAGCGGCGGGATGTCCATGCAGTCGAACATGAGGTTAGTCACGTTACCGCGTTTCCGAAGCGAAATGAGGACGGTCACGTTACCGCGTTTCTAAGCTTAAGCTGAAGCAAATCCGCAAAAAAGATGGTGCATGCGTGCAAAGGAACTTTGGACATTGCGACTACATCCATTCCTTGTTACCATGATGAGAACGAAAGCGCCGGTTTCTTCTACCGTCCACCGATAGATAACTTCCAGCTGCATCTTGACCGATTGCTGCGGAGTCAACGGGCCCTTGAAGCCGGGGGCCACATTTGTGAGAGTCTTTTTCATCGCATCGACCGCTGAGAGTGTTGCAGGAGGCTCTGCTCTCGCGTTCAAAGGATCCGCTTCCGAGGACACTGCAATGCAACTTACGAGATGTGGCTGTCGCCGACGTATCGACGAAGCCCGGACTGAGCGCCAAGACCACAAAACCCTCGGATTTGAGCTGGACCGCGTATTTCGCGACGACCATGTTCACGGCCGCCTTGGAAATGGAGTATGCCGCCGACTTACTGAGGTTGGCCTTGAGTACCATCTCAGTATCTGCCCCTCCTGTGCTAAGTACAACGATTTTCTTGGCCGACCCCATTCGCAGAAGCGGGAGGAACGCGTTGGTGCAGTGCACTGTCCCGACCGCGTTGATCCTGAACTATAGTATATGATCAAGACGGTGAGCTGTAGCTGACGTTCTAAATAGACGACTTGCATGCTCCATTAATTCCTTCTCAAGGTCTTCCGAAGTCTCACTGCAGGACTCGTGAGCGAAACATTTCCTGTCGATATCAGGAGACAAACTAACAAATCGGCAAGGCTTGGGCCTCCGATCCGTAGTATGGCAGCATTGTTGATAAGATAGTCGAGCTTTCCACTGTGACCGCGGAGACTTCCTTCGCCGCAGCCTGAGCCGACATCAGTACCCACTCGTCAGTCTTCGCCGATGAATACCTCCAGAGCTTTTGGGTCCGTGATGTCTGCCTCTAAAATCGTTATAATTGCTCCCCGGCAAGCTTTTGAGCCAGCCTGCTGTAGCCCCGCTGCGGACGAGAGCGAATACGACGTTGTTAGGATCGGCACTCAATTGCGCAACGAATTCCAGCTAGAAAATTTCAATGTGTGCGGGTGATATATGTTTTTGACGGATTACCCCAATTCCTCTAGCCGCACCAGTGACAACGTAAGACGCCATGTTGGGAGGTTTGACTCGCCTTGCGAATTGGAAGTCGGAGGACTTGCCTTGATTATTATATGTCGCGGTTGCCGTGCCGAACGCGTACCTCCAGTGTACCTCCTTAGTAATGTCAGATACAAGCGCAATCAATCAGATATCGCTTTCAGGTAAGGTCTGAATTTTTTTCTGGAGGATATTGTTCCTCAGACTTGAGTAGCGACGCGCACGGCAGAACTTGGCTGGCAGGCAGCGTTAATTTGGCCACACCATTGTCGGGTTTCCTTATGATCAAATGACTGCCGTCCATTCCTCACTTACCATGAGGCCGTACCGCAATTGTTTTGCTTGGGCGCTCGGGGTACGTGAAAGACTCGGAGGGCACAGCTACGTCGTTGTTCTTTTCGCTGGCCACATGATATTCATTTACAAGGACGAAGTACCGGCGCCGACTCGGAGGTCATGATCAACCGAAGAGACCTAGCCTACAGGTGCTGAATGCTCTCTTTGTAGTTGGCCAACCGAGAAGGCGAAGATTTTAGACGAGTCGGCCGTAATTGACTTGGGGGCAACGGTTCCGTCCTTGAAGGTCCGAAGATACAATTAGTGTTTGGTTCTCTTTGGTCCTTTGCCTATTGTTCACCTATTGGTACACAAAGAACTGCATTGTCTCCCCGAGTAAGCTCAAAAGGCAGGATAATAATGCCGGTTTATTCTTTCCCGACCGCCTCTTCACGAAGTCTGCACGACGTCGCCGGTCGACCATGTCCTCTCCTCCCTCTTATGACGCTCACTCCATCGACGCTACACAACTTAGACCTTATCTACAGCTTCCTCACCTCCTCTCACTCACCTGGCTAGCCTACCCCATCCTTTCTCTGCTTTTCGTCGTTTTTCGCATCCAAATTTCCCTTTCTTCCTCGCAGAATGACATCGCCAGCGCAAAGAACGATGTTGTCTCCGGCTGTCTAGCTGCACAGAAGGCCGCCACTGCCGCTGCGAGCATGCCACGGTTCATGGCCATTGCCACAAATGAGCAGTTTGCGGACGCAGTTAACGATTCGATGAATGCCGCACGAGAGGCCTTGATCCTCGCCCTCACGATCATGGAAGCCATTATCAATTTTATCATCAACACTTACCGCTCCACATTTCTTTGCTTCCTCGAACTCGTAATCCAGGGCGGTCTTGCGATACTTTCTGGTGCGGTTCAGGAGGTGTGTCATTTTCGTCTTCTGGTGGCCCTGAGCTAACCGCCGACAGCTTAATGTCGCGGTCGGAGCAGCTGCAAGCGGCATTCGCACTGCCATCCAGGATACAGTCTCCGGGGCCGACAGTTTGCTTCAAGATGCGGCCAATGTCGCTGGCAAATTAGGCATCCACATCAACACCACCATTCCTGTTCCCGATCTTACGTCTCTGGAGAACGTTACGCTCCCGCAGTCGTTTACCGACGCCATCAGTAACCTCAACAGCTCGCTTCCCACCTTCACGGAGCTCAAGCAGCTCATTGATCAGTTGTATGTTCACTCCTTTGACCTTTCTATCTGGCCTCACACGTTCTTAGCGTCGACACTCCGTTCGAGCTGCTCAAAGCTGACATCAACGACACTTTTTCGGGCATCTCCTTCAACTCTTCCATACTAGCCGTCCCCGAATTGAATACGCTTTCTTTCTGCTCGGACCTTGACACGTCTTTCATTGACGATCTGGGTCACGACCTTGTCAAGGTGGCACAGATCGGAAGCATCATTCTCGTCGTGCTCATCTTCATCCTCATCGGTCTCAACTGCTTGCTGGAGTGGTACAAGTGGCGTTGCCAACGTCGCCATCTCGAGTACACCCGCCAGGCATGGACTTCTGACCCGACGCTGTTCCACCAGGCCTCGGTCGGTATGCCCAATGTCACCTTGTCGGATCACAACCTCCTCATGCTTCAAGCCGACGGCGCTCATCCACTCCTCACACGTATCGCCAACACGATTTCCGCCGCGTTGCACCTCTCCCCATCAAAGCACATCAATTTGCGATGGTTCCTCCACTACGTCTTTCACCCGCCCGCACTTGCGTGCTTCCTCATCGGATTTTTTGGTCTCTTATCCGTCGAGCTCCAGCTAATCGCTACGCGCCCGCTGGCTGACAAGTTCTCGACCCAGGCCACGAGCACTGCGACGGACTTCAGCAACACCATCGCGACGAGCATCAACGCGAGCATGTACAATCAGAGTGCGGCGTATGCGGACTCGGTCAACGCACACATCGACACCATCCAGGGCACGATCAATGACGGCCTCTTTGGATGGGTGAACACCACGACGACGACGCTCAACTCGACCATTGAGGCTGTGTACGAGGACATTCAGAATGCGGTTAACTCGGTATTTAACGGGACCATCCTCGACGCGCCAATTCAGACGTTCATCAAGTGCTTCATTGGGAGCAAGATTGATGCCATCGAGGATGCGCTGACGTTCTTGCACAACAACCTCAACATCGACATGCCGCGGGTGAACGAGACGATCCTCGTGCTGTCGCCGGCCTCGGTCAATGAGGCGACGCAGCCCATCGCCGCTGCAGTTGTGGGGAACAACGGCGATGGCGACGGAGGGGTCGTGGCGAAGATCATCAACTCGTATGAGGCAAGCCTACGCAAGGAGCGGCTCATGTTTGGTGTCTTCATGGGCTTGTGGGGCATCGTCGTCCTGATGGGCGTGTCCATCATCCTCTGGCATTCGTACGGGCGGCCGTACCTCGAGGCGCGCAGGCGACGGAAGTGGGAGGAGGAGCAGCATGGGCTTGGACTTCCAGTGGCGGAGGAGAAGGGGTACGGAGGTGGGGCGATGAATACACAGTCGGAGTTCCCGTCCTTTACGCCCCTCCCTTCGCCCAAGCTCGGCGGGTCCTTCAACCCCTTCTCTTTGGCTCGGTCCCTCTCGCCCAAGTTCAAGAATAGCTCTTCGGACAGTCTCGAAAAGTCCAGCCACAACAATCGCAGCTGGGATTCGTTTTTTGACAAACCGAAGTTGACGCTCAGTACGCGGGACATCAGCAAGCCGATGAAGCTTGTCAGCTCCAGGCATCGAGAGCACGAGGTGTTTGTCGGCGATCGCAATGCTCCCACACCCCCGCCACCCGCTCTTGAGCCAGAGCAGCCTGAACGGCGCACGACCAAGTGGTTCGCGCGCTTTGCCGGGCTTCTAAGCAGCAAAAATCAGGACGGTGGCGCTACTATCGAGCCCTACCCGGAGTTCACGCCTAATCCCGAGGCTGATTCTCGCCTGCGACCGGCGTTGCGCATCCAGATTGACCAGCCTCCCAGTGAGTCTGATCGCTCGCGGTGGTCTGTCACCCCTGAGAACCACGTACGCGCTCCGCTAAAGCCGTGGACGGGACTGATGTCTCCGACCATTGGAGGCGCCGGGCGCCACAAGCACAAGCCTAGTGTGCCCGACTCCGTCCACGACAACAACACCAACTCGTTGTACGATGTGTCGACGGCGCAAATTCCGTCGTCCATGCAGCCGTCGCCACACGCCATGCCGCTGCACTCCGGCTTTGACTCCCCGCGCAAGCAGGCGATTCCTCCGCAGCACCCTGGTATCGTCTACCCCCGGTTGCTCCTCTCGCACCCCGCCAACGCCGCCAGCATCGGCGCTCTGTTTCCAACCCCGGTGCCGTTGAGCACAACGCCTTCGCGTACGACTACAACAACGAGCCCCGGCTGCAGCAGCAGCCGCAGCGGTTGAGCGTGCGCAATGGCGACGTAGTGCCCGACTTCAACGACTCCCTGACAAGCACGAACGCCAGGAACCCGTTCAGCGACACGAACAGGCTCAAGGTGCCTACGGGCGCGAGCGAACCTGAGACGTCTCCTTCTACGCCGGTGACGCGCCTGCTGACGACCACGCATGCACGCCGCTCGTCAGTAACTCTGGACCCGTTCGTTACGCCTTTTGACGACGAGCATCGGGTGACGGTGACGGCCAACCCAGCCAGGAAGAGTATACCAACGAATCCGTTCACGGGCGTCGCGCTGTGAATGCAGAAGAATCTAACGCGGCCACCGGTGGGCCGTCACGAATATATACGAGACGGAACGAATGGACACGCATCAAACGCAGATACTAATAGCTAGCCCACCAACTAATTGCACCACTAGTGTATATACGTTCTCACTCTGTATTTCTATCACCTCTTGTCTGGATTACTCGAGTCGCTGTAGCATCTACGTACATCGAAACATGTTTTCTTGGATCTTATGGCGCTCTCAGTCTGAGTGGGATCAACCGAGCCAGCGAGACAAATAACCAATAATAACCGCTCTTGCCCGATTACTACATAAGTATATGTTGAGTGCAAGTCGGGTGTTGGCTTGCTGGACTCGGCCCAGTCTCCGCTCCAGCCTCCCGGGTCCTAATCGGTTTCGGTGAGATTTCTATATAGCGAAGTAAGATCCCTCTCATCTGCTTATGATGATAATGGCAGGATTCAGCCCTGGCAGCGCGGTCCCTTTCGGAACCAGGGTGCATTATAGAATCGATGTATTGGTATGCTACTGGTGCCACGCCGATAGCGGCAAACTCGCGACGAGCTCACCTCTCAAAGGAAGCGGTAGATCTAGGGCTCGTGGATACCGACCGACTCTGATACGAACACCAGCTGGGATAACTACACTACAATAGTGACTACATACCTTCTGACCATACCATAGGTTCTCTATCAAATACTGCGAACAACTTGTGAGCGGATTTTGCAACCTGAGAAATGCAGTTGCGCCTAAAATTAACGCCTTCAAGATGTTTGTTGCATTTCGAGGCGCAACTTAGAGTACCCTCAACACATAGGGTTGCATGTTGGTCAGGCAAGCATGCCGCATTTCGTTCAGGTTGTCGGAGGCATGCGTACAAAAAAAGAAAGCGTGTTCCACAGTCTTCACAGAGTTGCAACCCAATCATACGATGGCCAGTCCGCCCAATTCAAGTACGTATCCCTCCGATCTTGCAACCGACTGTGTCCCATGCTGTCCCCCTGCTTTGGTAGGTAGGTAGGTAGAATTACACGGCACTGGAATCTAATATATAGATCGGGCTCCAGACGGCTGTCATTTTCGACTGTGCGGATGGCATCTCGCATACACATTGAATGCGGCGGGAGTCGAGTTTCATCATAGAGAAGTTGATATCGGCGGACAACATCGTCACGGTAGATACATACACTTCACTGAGTGGGCGAATAATCCAGCCATACAAAAGTTCAAGGAATCACTCGAAGGAATGCTAATGATACAGTATTGGTGCAATATCTAGTGATTGACCTACGTTGCGTCTACAGGATCTACAGGATTGAACAAATGTCCACTGGTTGTGTGTACTCGTCCGAGGCGAAGCTAAAATCAAGGGGTAGGTAGGTAGGTAGGTAGATTTACACGGCACGGCCGAAACTATCGTCGGAGAAACGGCTCAAAGATCTAGCACCGGCTTCCGTGACAACAAGAGAAATCGGCCGCCGAACCCCCACTATGTCGAGCGGCTCATTACCTGAGTTGAGCGTAGACGTCGGGCTGGCGTACGCGCTACCGCCGACTTCCGGGGCCTTGGACTGACTAGATTCGGTTCTGAAGATCGTCTCGGTCAGAGAGCGCTTCGTGCCGAGTAGCAGGACCACGATGGAAGGGTAGGCACCCTGAATGTGCACGAGTCAAAAAATGAAACTGAGTAGATGGAGAGGGTCGAAGTTACCGCAAGGTGCGCGCTCAGTGGTATGAAAAGGTTTTCGAAAGTACCATTCGACAGAGGGGACAATGACACCAGGAGAGCCGTGAGCTAGGGCAGGATTCAGTAAAATTTTCAAGACATTGGAGTAGCCCCTCCTTCACTCACCATAGAAAGAAAATACAGAAGGCCAGATTCGGCGAGAAAAAATTGAACCGATGCAGTCCGTGTAGTTTTGTCCGCTGCGGAGACAGCACGAAGAGTTTCCCGGTGTCGCCTACAATCAAGATTGTTCGGTACTCAGTGACGAACATGCATGAGGAGAAAGCAGACCATGCAGTGCCCCCGACCGCGGTCGTCGCAGATATATTGGACGCCAATGAAAAGCTTACGACCAGAATCTGCAGAATATTGATCGTTCTGCTTAGAAAGCTGTCTTTTGGCAAGTATGCTACGGGCGACTCGATAAAGGCGGCGACCTCGAAACCGATGTTCGAAAGAGCCGATACTGTGGTCGCGCCTGTTTAGGAAATTGACTGTGCGATGGAGAAGCGTACAGACGTACTTGCAGTCAGTACCAAAAAGATGATCGACACCCAGAGAAGTCCTTGAAGTTTGTGGCGACAGACGACCCGTGCCCTCCACACAACCACTCCATCACTGAGGACGTACTTATCAACTCGGAATCAGACTCGATACTTACTGGATACGAGGTACGACGGCTCACATTGATTTGAATGATCGCGTTGGCTAGAGATGACCACTCCGAAACACCATCGTGGTCTGCAACTTTTATGCCCATCGAGCTTGGGTTCGCGCCAATGTAGGAGGACATCCTGTCGGCGGCGTCGGCGATGGAGTAGGCCCAGTACGCTGTGGAGAGGAAACAAATAAAAAGTATCATGTAGAATATGACCCGTATGCCCGGACCCTTCAATTCTTGTTTCCTGCCCCAGCGTCAGAAACTCCGACCTGTTGGAAACAGCCCACTTACCACAACATCCGGGTCGACAGAAAAGCCAGCACAATGTACAGTCCTGCCTCACACCCCCGCAGTTAGCGTCGCACAAAAATGAGAGGGAAATACACACCGAAAAAGAAAGTCTGTGCCACCAAATCGAAAATTATGTACATCAAAGTCTCCCCAGCACTTTGGAAGCTTTGCGTGGTCGACATTGTCGAATGAAAGAAAGAAAAATACCCGCAACCTCGCAGAGATTGTCCGAGTAAGCTCCAGAGCCAGAGAAAGTAAGAAAACAAGGTGAACGACCGGCCCAGTTGTTCCCGTCGATGCATCGCCACAAAGTGCTTCTATTAAATAGTATACGTTCGGTCGATTGATCATCAGGGAAGGGTGCAGCAGCCAGGTGTTACGACGGTCGCCGGTAGCTACGCCTGTCGCGGGTCAGTCCTATACTGAATGATTCTGACATCGGGAGCAGGTTTCTGGGTTTCTCCCGGTTTCGAAGGTGACGGAACAAAAAATCCGTTGACAGTCGATTGGGAGAACAAACAAGAGTCAAGTGAGCTTGCGTCCAAGGCCGACATGAATTCGTCGAATGAACAATCGAGGTCAGGGAGGTCAGAGGCGGTCCTTAGTACCTACAGTCTGTGCTTGATCGACTCTGATTTGGTTTGTGGTAAGGTGATTGATCGGCCAATGGCCATGGTTCATTTTCAGCTGCCAATCACAAGTTGTCATTGCAGTCGCCACGATGCAGAGCTTGCAGTCCTCAAGACTACCTCGTCCACGGCCGCCTCCTAGGGCATATACTGAGCCACAGCTCGCGTTTTTGAGGAGGCTGGTCCAGCACGCAGCTGAATCGGAAGACATATCTCACACTCTTTGAGCAGCTATCTCCCAGAATTTGAGCGCAGAACGAATTCAAATGGGCCGCGGGGAGATGCGAAGAAATTCGCTCTCGAACGAGCTGCTGAGTTCATAAATCGCTTTGGTCTTCCGGCCAATTGTGAACTTGGGGACGACTTGCATGGAAAATACAAAGAGGTGTGTTGAGAACAAATTACTGTATTTGAGAGCAAGCTTAACAAGAGACACAGCAATTGTACAACTGGTTCAAGAATACAGTTGGACGGAACAGGCGACGCGCAGAGGGCAAGCCCAGATCTGCAAAGAGAATCGCGGAGAAAGGTGGCTCGATCGCCCCCCAGATGCCCCAGCTGCGCTGACAATGAGCAGCTGCCGAGCTAGCCAGAGACCGACCCTGGCCAAACGATTCGGATTCTAGCGCCCCTCTGCCTGTCGGCAGGGATTACGGCCATCCGTCGAGTTCTTCGCCCACCCTCACAAGCACATACTCTGAAAATACTCCCACATTGACCCCGTCGCCCACAGTGGCATCCCGAATGCCGACACAGTGCTCTGTCCCCAGTACATTGGCAAATGCGCTGCAGCCATCGCCGTCTCCGCCTCCCGCTCCAGTCCCTCTAGTGCTTCTAGCCCCGTTACGGTGGTTTCATTGCGAGACTCGTTTCTGGCCAATGTCGACGCCCCTATGCTTGCTTCGCAAATACAAGCTTTTGTCGCCTCCAATCCATCACCACTATCCCTGAAGCCGGTTGTGCTTGCCCTGTTCCAAGCCATATCGGCAGAATGGGATAAGAACAGCACTCCGCCGAACCCTTTTCTGACACGTTATCTCGAAGCCGCGACCTACTTCACTCCAAAAATAGTCCACGCAGGTTTTTCTGGACCACTCGCAGGCTCACGCGCGCTCCAAATGCAAATTCGGAAATCGGCCAAATGGATTCCAACATCAGCCGTGAACCTTCGCCCCGACTTGCCCTCGGCCCAAGCGTCGTCCTCTCTGTCGTCTTCCATGTCCCTCGAGCTGCAAAAAATCACCCTCGATCGTGCACGGCGCAAGGATCATATACAGTGGGCCCGCATCCATGCCGCCGCCCTACAAGTCGGCGTCTTCACGTTTGGTTACGAACACCACGGCTCCGGTCCCAATGGCAACTCTGGATACGATTACGGAGAAGCACGCGCTTTCAGCAATTTGGTAGCCCAGGACGCTCTGTGGGAAGAAGACGAGGTAGAATGGGTTGCTGGTATACTGGTGCTCCAGAGCTTGATTCGGACGTCTATGAGGGGTGATTCGGAACAGAGGAGATTGTACGGAGATATATTGCTCAAGTACGAGGAGAGGTGGAAGGAAATGAAGGACGAGGCAAGGCAAGCATTGGTTACGGTGCGCGATCAGTTGGCACGGATTGCTTGGTTGCTCACTATCCACTCTAGGAGGCTCTTCTAGCGGCGAAAGCGGATCTCGCAAGAGCAGGGCTTTGATTTCGGCGCAGGTTTATGCACCGTTGACCGGTATTTAGCTGTGATAAGTTTTCTGTCACCGATTTACCGATTCTCATCTACCCTCGTAGGATACATATTTATGGTCTTTTGGTTCTACAGCCAAACCTTCAAATATGCTATAACCCTCCTCAAAACATCTTCCGCGTGCTTTCGTTCAACGAATCTACCGGGAGGATATGTACAAAGATCTTGGCAGGCGGAACGAACACTCACCCGTGCGGTTCCCTGGGGTAGACCACTAGTTCGACGGCTTTTTCCCCCTGTCTGTAGCGCGCCTCTTGAGACCCCTCCAAAAGCCGATCGCTTGACCCAGTGGCACCCGCTCGTCCTTGTCGCCGTGGAGAATAAGTACGGCAGTGTCGACGCCGGATACTGCATGTATCGGACTTGATCGTGAAGATCCATCCGGTCCCTCACCCCACGGAAGACGTTGCCCAATCGCCATCTATTAGAATCCCGTCAATCCTCGTCTTATTGGCCGAAGGACGCGATAGTCACCTCCAGTTCAGGCGATCCGGATTCTAGGACCATACCTTCCCAATCGGAAACCCCAGCTCCTACGATCGCAGCCTTGTACCGTGTTTTGGTCTTTGTGACTCCCCACGCTGCAATGGATGCACCTTGACAGCTACGCTTTAGCACTTGCAATTTGACAGACACATTGGACTCCGCGGCTCACCGTGACTCCAACCGCCAACGGCCAGACGATCTGGGTCCACGACTCCGCGTTGAATCATCTCGTCCACCATGCTCTCGCAGTCCGCCCAGTCTGATATGCCGACTCCGAGATTCGCGGCATATGCAAACTCGTGACCTCGACCCTGGCCTGTCGTGCTGTTAGTTAATTTTGTCTTCGAGAGTCATTGCCACTCACTCCCTCGATAATTAGGGGAAATCACTAAATATCCAGACCACGCTAGGATTTCGCGCCATTGGCAAAAGTAGGGCATGTAATCTGCTGGCGATGAATCCACTATGCATAGGAAACGCGGGCAACAGACCTGGTATCATGCGGCTGCGATCAGGTTTTGGACGTCAGCCTCAGATTCGAGCAGCAGAGTAGGTCTCACCGATAAGGCCCTCCATGAAGGAATAACACCGTCGGCAGCTTCCATGGGCTGGTTCGTAATCCGGCGGGTACCTCACTATGCCGCTCAAACGCGTGCCATCTTCCGCGTACCAATGCACCACCTCTGTTTTCGGGTGCGGCGCATCTGTGAGCCACTGCCCGTGACACGACAATTTGGCGCGCGTTCGGAGCCGACCTTGGCTGTCGACGCGGATGGTCCAGGCGTTGGGCGGCTCGTGACGGATGGCCGAGCTGAGAATAGCTGCGAAGACGTATGACACGTCCCGGACGCGTCGACAACGCGTTTTGCGTCCCACGCGCTGAACCAGATTGCGTCATCGTCAGTTTCGAAGATCGTCAAAGCGGTGTGGACACCGTCTTTGGAGCACACGACGACGTCCATATGGGTGTCGATGTCGTTGCACACTTCGATCGCGATAAAGCCCTCCCCGTCTACGTTGACTGCTCTGGTGTCCATGTTGACGATGCGCACGGCGTCCTCGGTTTCGCCGTAGAGGCGAGTTAGCCCGCCGTCAGTGCCGATGGTTGAGGGTTCTTCGAGGCGATGGACAAAGAGCGTGCGTGCATCCAGGACGTTGGTTGGGATATAATTTTGCAGGTCAGCAATATGCCCCGAGCTAAGCCACAGGCTCTGCCCCGCAGGCGAACGCGGACACGTCGCAACGTGCTTGGGCACGGGATTCTCGCTCGCGATAGAAATCCGTTCGACAATAATCGGCATCTCGGAGTATTCGACGCCCTTGTTCTCCCGCAGGCGGTACAGCAGCTCCATACTGTCCGGACTCCACGTGAGACTCTCCACTTGCATGTCTGCGCGGATACCTCTCAGCAGGGATGTTTCCTTTGTCGCAAAGCTGTACAGCATGATTTGCGAGAGCCCGACCTTCTCGCTGTAAACCTTTGCGTCGTACTTCTCCTTGACGCGAAGTGTGTGTTCCTCCGGGGCCGGTGCCGGGCTCAAGAACGCAATCCGCGCACCGTCTGGCGAGATATCGAACCCCTGCACCGTCCTGCCCGTTTTGATCTCTTCCGGCTCCGTGCCCTCTTCCGCTGTGATGTCGAGGATATACAACGTCCCATTCTTCCCCGGTGTCGCGCGGTCACTCAGGAACACGATCCGCCGCCCATCGGGGTGGAAAACGGTACCGCCGTTATAACATCCTCCAGCGACGAGCAGGCGCGCGCTCCCCGGCACGTCCGTTTTCGCGACCCACAGGTCCGCCTCGGTGCTCGCCATGACCTTGTATTGATGTTGGTTTTGATATACGACATACGCGCCGTCCGGGCTGAGTCGGATCTCGCGCACTTTGCCCGACGCTGCTATGCGCGCAGCGAGATCTTGGTCCTCCCCTCCTGGCCGCGTCCCGTTGAATGATGGCATCGGATTGAGATATATTCTGCTTGGCGTGCTACTCGCGTTATATACGGTCCCGATGTACCGATGCGGTGGGAAGCTTCTTCACACTGTTGACAAATAGGCGATTCTCGGCATCAGCATTCTCGCGGAATGATCGATGAGCACTTTGTGCACCATGTGCATCTTCCCTCGCTATGCCTAATTGCAAGAGTGTGAATGACGGCGGATCCCCAGCCATCTCACCTTCAGTGGAGACCTCCATCCGTGACCGCAATCATCGCAAATATCAGATTATGTACATTGCATACTATGCTGAAGGAATCCAATAGAGCCCAAGGACTACGTAGGGACATGAATGCCCAAACCCGGAGATGTATCTGAACCTGTTCGCAGATAGATGGCAGCAAGTCAAGCGGAAGGACCTATAATCGATTGCGCCAATGACAAAGAAGCACAACAGGATGCACCTATGTCCCCACCTCCATCAAATCCTCCTTCTTGAGGCGGCGGCGGCCCGCGTCCCACCGACGGAGGTACTCGAGCACACGGTCGACAAATACCTCGCAGCCATCAAAAAGATCGTCCGGCAGGACGTCGCGGCGCTGGTCCCACGGCTTCACGTCCACGCACTCGCACCGGTCGAGGCACACGAGGATCATCCCGAAGCTGTACGCATCCGCGAGCAGCGCGTCCTGGCACTCGCCGCGGAGCACCTCGGCGCGGAGAACGGGCGCGTGCCGGGGTGGATCTGCTCCGTCATGAGCGCGGCAGGGGGCGCGAACGGGTCCACGGGCTCGTCGTGCGGGGACTGGTAGACCGAGTCCGCAGAGACGCTCCGCCCAAAGTCGAGCAGCTTGATGGTGTCGCTGCCCGTGGTGACCTGCACGTTGAGCAGTGAGAGGTCGCCATGGCTGAGGCCGTACGAGTGTAGATGCGTGAGCCCGTCCATGAGCTGGTTGTGGTAGTCGCGCTTTTGGGGCGCCGACAGGACGGGGCGCGCGATGACGACGTCGTACAGCGTGCGGCCGTCGATGTACTCGAGGACCATGCCAACGTTCTCGAGCGAGCCGAGGAAAGCGCAGATATTCCTGTGCCGCTTCAGGGTCGTGTACACGCGCAGCTCGGCGAGGAACTGGACGGTCACGTCGGCCGCGTTGGATTGCATCTCACCGTTCACCTCCAGCTGAATCACGTCGGGTTTTTTACTATGCATTTGAAAAGTTCAGACGCGGAGCCGTGGGCGCAAGGAGAGAGACTGGCCGTTGGTTTGAGGAGCCCTTCGGTGCGGTATAGGCGAGGGGTGTGGGGAACGAGAAGAGCGAGTTGGGGTGCCGCGTCAGGTGCATTATCGGCTGGGAAGCTGCTGGAGTGGGTGGTGCGCGTACTTTTAGCTCGGAATGGTGTACATCGGATGGATGATGATCATAGTTGTACAGAGAACTGATATCTTCCACCGCTGTCTCTTGTGTTGACGAGAACGAAGACAAATCTGTGGGCTCCTGCTCATCCATTTCCACTGTAGATCTTGAGGAAGATTATTGGAACTGCAAAGATGAGGTGTGCTCACCCATCCACCAGTTCTTCTTTGAAGTTAAGGTGACACGCTTAACGTGCATTGTGGACTTCTTGGGAGTGGGGCGACGGGAGCAAAATTGGTGGGCGTTTGTGCAGCTGAAGAGGCCGACGTAGGTCCCCTCGTAAACGGCGGGCGATGTGGATGTTGCATCGGAGCAGATTTCAGGTCGCAAGCTCGAAAGGTGTTGTGGTGTTGTCATTATTTGGTCCGTTGATACCCGCATCGGATTATGCCGTGATAAAAGATAGTCAAGACTCAATTCTACTGTAAATAGGAGTACAAGCAACGACTGCGGCTCTATCTTTCCTCGGAGTGCCATACCCTGAGTGCCGCTCAGCGCTCATCCGAGTCCACAACGGGACGGTAGCGCGCCGGGAAGTCAGGCATCCATCTAGCATCGATAGCGGAGCTTTGGATCCGTGGAAGACCATAAGTAATTTGGGCCCGACGAGGTCTCAGATCCCAGATCATTACATACGCCCAAAGGTTTCGGTGCAAAAGAAAAAAAAAGCCGACGGGAGAAATGCATGTTTCTGAAGCCGCTGGTGACAGTGAGAGGGCCCAACGGCTGTAGCAAGCGACTCTGATTTTTCGATGCTCTTTGTTTTGTGGCATGTAAGTCGCACGGCGTGTCGGGACAAAGGGTTTCCCTGGGCTTCCTCGCGCTTGGACGCCAACGGTGCCGAGTCCTCAGGCCTCAGTCGCCTACGAACTGGGCCGATCGATCGGATAAGATAAGATTAAGATCAAGGGCAACTGGTTGTCCCGCGGGGTAGTACGCCCAGTACGCCCATCTGGAAACCTCTGGAAACGCTACGTCCTGATCCTTGCAAGCGCCGCTCGCTCGGTTTGATAGTAAGGGTAACCTTGAGTAACAGTTATTCGTTGGAAAGCATGGCTCGCCGTGACGGCTTTAGCGATACGCAGAGCCCTTGTATACAGCGGCATAACGGTCGCAGTGTGCAGAGGCTAGCGGTGTTGAATCGAAAGAAGATACAGGTCCACAAGATTCGAAATTTGAAGTTGAACCAGCTCCGAAACCGAGTCCTGGTGCGCGGAGAGGGTCTAGTGTCGACCGACAGTTGGTCAAACACAAGGTGATGAGTGGCGGTTGAAAGGGTTCGGAGCACGTGCACGTGGGTTCGTCGCGTGAACTTCGCCCCTATCAAACGCGCGAGCGACGTCCCGCTTTCACTAAGTACCATGCCCGCTAAATCGCGCTCCAAGTGTCACGGCGTTCCATTCATTCTAGCGGACAGAAATACATCTACATAAAACCCATCTCGTCTATATCTAAAAAAATCCAAGAGCGCCGCACCGCGCTCAGCTCTGCGCGACCAGCACGGCCCTATACCGTACCTTCCCTCCCTCAGGCGCGCCATGCCCTCCTCCACGCCGTTCTTCGTGAGCGGGAAGAGCTCCACGACCGGCTCGATCTTATTGCGCGCGGCGAAGTCGAGCATGCGCTTGTGCACCGCGCGCGAGGCGACGGCCGAGCCCTGGATGGTGAGCCCGCGCGCGATGATGGCGAGCGTGGGGAGCGAGAGGTTGTCGAACGAGACCGTGAGGGGGAAGATCAGCCCGCGCGGCTTCACTATGTCGATGTATCTTGATATGCACAACGCGTCATGAAGGAACAAACGGTAAAACGGGCACGCACGGTTTCCACTCCGGGAGGAAGCTCGTCGCGACGATGAGGTGGTCGAGCCTTTTCGGCAAATCGAACTTCTCCACGCCCTTCGTCGCATAAAACTCCGCCGCGCCGAGGCGGAGCGCCTCCTCGCGCTTCGCCTCCGTGCTCGAGAACACGACGACGCTCGCGCCCATCTTGGCGAGGAAGAGGATCGCGAGGTGGCCGAGGCCGCCGATGCCGACGACGCCGACGCGATCCGTCGGGCGGATGTTGTACGCCTCGATTGTCGTGAAGACCGTGGCGCCGCCGCACATGAGGGGCGCGGCGTGCTCGGGCTTGAGCCCCGCGGGGACCTTGAAGAGGAGGGACGCGTCCCAGATGGCGCGCGAGCCGAACGAGCCCTGGTGGTGGTTGTTCACCCCGTACTGCTCCTTCGCCTCGCAGTATTGGTCGTCGCCTGCAAGAAAAATATGTAGGTCAGAAAGAAAATGATACTTAGAACGACCGCGCAGACCATGCTGGCATTCCTCGCATTTGCCGCACACCTTATGGACGTACCCCCACCCCACGACGTCCCCTACCTTAAAATCCGCCACACTCTCGCCGATCTGCTCGACGATCCCAACGCCCTCGTGCCCCAGGACCATATCCGCATGCTTGAAGTGCTCATCGGTGCCGCAGATGCCCGAGTGCGTGATCTTGACCAGCACCTGGTTCCCCGTGGGCGCAGGGTGGCTCGTCTTGGCCTCCACAATCCCATCACCAGCGGAGCCCTTGAACACAGTGAACTCAACGGTGCTCATCGCGATTCGCAGCGGCTGGCGGTTAAAGGCTTAGGATAGCCCCACCGAGTGTCCACAGAATAGGTAATAAATCCAGAATGAGCTGAAAGTTCCCTGGCTGATATACGGATGAAAAAAGATCATCGGCAAGCGAGAATCAGTGGAGAAGTGGACATTGTGTCATTGGACCGAGGTGCCGCGCGACGCGCGCGCTGAGATCGCCTAGCTGCTAATCGGTTAGACGGCAAAAAGATATCGATAGCGTCCCCGCACGCCGCAGGCTGCCATCTGGCGCCGCTGCCAAGTTCGGAGCCTTCCAGAATGATAATCTTGATTCAAGACCAGACCTGAGTGTTCGGTCAGCTTTTTCATTCAAGCTGGCCGCGTTGTTCGTCGAGCGCAGTGCGCACGATCGACAGGGTAGGTTGCCAGAAAGACCTTGACTCGTTGAGGCGCACGCACGCAGGACGCGCCCTAGGCCTGATATGTAGTACCCCAAGGGCTACCCACCGAAAATCTTCGAAATCCCCATCCCGCCGGGGCTCTGTCCGACCACTGTTCGCTTCCCACGGCGCACGCTGTTTGACACCGCAGAAATCACGTTTTCCAGCGTGCGCCGTGCGGTCATTTTATATTTTTTGGGGTTCCAAACTTTTCTCCAGACTTCAGCTTCAGTCTTGTCCCGGCACCGGCGAAACGAGGTGGGTATATAGCCTTGTGGGGTACCTACATACGCACCGCACGCGCGCAGCAGGGCAAATCGGGCAAAGCCCCAGATAATCACGATTTGGCACAAGATGGCGAATCGGGGGGGTGGATGGTACCTGTTGGCGCGCGTGCCAGGCGTGATGTTGCTGTGCAGCGTCGGAGGGCATTCACCAATGGCAAAAGTCTGCACAAGTGCCAATCACGCCCTATCACGCCGCGGCGCGGCGTCTATCAGCGTCTATCAGATTGAGAGGTTTCAGAACAGTGACGTCAACTCAGCCCGGTCCCGGCTATCGCCGCCCGATGGCACTTGGCAGAACCCTTCAAGACGAGATGGTTCGGCTTCGGATGCGGCTTCGGTCCGGGTGCGTGCTCAATGCTACTTAGGAACGAGAAGATTGATTATACATACAAATATTGGAGGAATGTGAGTATACGTTAGGTGTATATACTAAGGATGCGAGGGGGTCAGTATACGTCGAGGAGACGGGGGAAAGACGCTAAGATTAGTGGGGTATCCTGGTCCTGGTATGTGGTGGGGGTCCCGGGCCATCCACAGCGATGTGGGTCCATGGTGGTGGTGGTGGTGTCTTGGTCTTGTGCAGTGGCGGCACACATAGAAATTCACCCCGCCTACGACGCGCGCCCCACCGGCCCAGGGGCGACCCACCCCGGCTGCATGCCCGGGGGTATCCGCCGCGGGATGATCACCTTCAGCAGCTCGCCGTCGAACTCGGCGCGCACCTGCGCGAGGTCGGCGTCGTACCCGAAGGATATGCGCCGCTCGAAGTGGCCCCCGCCCTCCTCCCACGAGTCCGCGACGACGTGCAGGATGCGCCGCTTTTTCGTTGCTAGCGTGCTGGAAAAAAAATTAAGAAGGGAAGGGACGGAGAAAAAGAGACGCACATTCCGTCCCGCTTGAACCCAGGCAACCGCACCACGAGGCGATACTCGCTCTGGGTCGTCTCGACCTCGATCCAGCTATCCACCGGCGGCGGCGCGTGGTTCAAAAACGGCTCGTAGCTCGCACCGCTGGAGCGTGTGCTGCTGCTGCTGCCGCTGCTGCCAGTTGCCCCGCTTGCCGCACTGGCACGGTTGGCAGCGCCGTTCGGCATATTCTGCACCGGTGAGGACGAACGCGGCTCCGGGGCCGTCGGCGCACCGTCGGCGTCGCCGTGCATGATGACCGGGGGCTCGGGCGGGGGTAGGTGGAGGTGGTGGGGCTCAGTGGGTGCGCGGGGGTGTAGGTCGTGCGCGGGGGCGGTAGGAGGCGACGGAGCCGGAGCGGGAGGTGGTGAGCTCGGGCGGGGGCATGGGTGCTGCGCCGCGGCGGGTCTCGAGGGCGGTGAAGGGGATCTGCATGGGGAGCGGGAGGCTGGTGGAGGAGGAGCGGTCGGCGGCTGGGGGTGGGGGGCGGTGGCATGGTCCTGCAGGGAGTGCGGGCGGGCATACGGGTGATGGGTGTGTCCCGCATCGAAGGGGCTTGCAAGGGAGTTGCAAGGGAGTCGCAAGGGCGTGCCTTTGAGCAAGGTCGCTTAGCAGTCGTGCCTGATATAATGTTCGTTGAGAAATCCTGCCTCCGATGATATTGGCTATTAGTATTTGCAACGCTCCATCGAACCTATGACGTCCATCAATTTTCTCCATCAAACAAACAATCTCTTCCCTTTTTTGTCCGCGACCTGCATGCCTGGCCCGTAGGATGTCCGGTCCGATGAGCAGCCCGAATATTCTAACAGGAACAGACGACACGAACCGGCACCATCTCGCAGAACGTTTTGCCAACTCCACACTCATAAGTACAGCCTCCGAGCCACCATCGATCACAGAAAATGCATAGGATATGTTTTGACCCCAGCAGGGTCCAGACTCTGGAACACCCCAGGCACCTCCTCGGGTATTATGTACGAAGTCCTTAGAGTAGTTAATTGTTCGGGAATAACCCTACCTAAGATATCGGCCGCGCAGGAGGCGCCACCGCATCTATTCGGGCCCATTACTCAATGAGTTGATGGGCTCGTCTGCGGCGCCTCTTGCGGCGCCTCCTCACCGCCTCCCGGAGTCTCCATATCACTTAGAACACAGAGCCACAGATATATTACAATGGTGGCTATATACAGAGTGTGTAGGTAGTACAGAGGAAATGAAATATACAATATGTAGGCAAGAGGGATATACAATGGTATGACAATAGGGTCAAGAGGGATGTTCGGGGATACACAAGATGCGGCGGGGATACAAGAGGGTGGTGGGACAGTGCAGCAACAAGAAAGGATAAGGTCCAAGATGTAGCGAGCGTACAACAAGAAACAGAGCGCGGGGCGGACAGAGCAGCAGCAACTAGATGTGACGACGATGATAGCAACGATGAAAGCAGTACAAAAAAAAACGACGCCCCGCTCACGCGCCGGCGGCGCACCCGGCGGTGCAGCCCCAACATGGTCGACATAGCCAGGAACATTGCCTGTATCTGCGCCGGGTCCATCGCGGCAAGCGCAGGGGGCAAGGCTAAGCCGGCGGGAGGCGCGGGAGGCGCAGGAGGCATGGCGGGCGGGGGGGCGTTGGCGACGGGAGCAGCAGGCGGGGCCTTGTCTGAGCGCTCCCCCGTCGTGTTGCGCGACGTCGCCGCCGGGGCGGCGTTGGGCCTCGTCTTCTTCACGGGGGGCGTGGCCTGTACGCCATCAAAACGAACGGCGGTGGGCTTGGACGTGCCGCAGCGCGCTTGGCAGCGGCATTGCGCTTGGCGACGGCGTGCTTGGCGACGGCGGCTTGAGTGGCGGCCCTTGTCTGACGCGGGGAGGGGTCTTGAGCCGGGGAGTTGGTGCCGGTGCCGCTGGCCTCGCTGTATGCGTCGCTGTCATCGTCGGCCGGGCGATCGCGTTTGTGGCTCGGCGCATGGCGGGTGGGGGTGCCACCCGCGAGGGCTGTACCAGGCTGGCGGCGCGTGGACGCAGTCACGGGCCGCGGCAGGGGCCGTGACTTGGGCTGCGGTGCCGGCGGGAGCCGCAAACGGTCGAGCGGCTTGTCGTCGTCGCTGTCACTGTTGCCGCGGCTGCCTGCGACGCGAAGACGGAGAGGGCCGGCGCGAGGCGGAGTCTTGACGAATGGCTTCTGCACCCGCCGGGTGTGCTTGACGTGCACACGGCGGGGCGACGGGGAGGCTGGCTCGCAACCGCCGCCAATCTGAGCCTCTGGGGTGCGGCCCCGGAGCTTCTTTGTGGGCGGAGGCGACCTTTGATCCTCCGGCGCCGACTCCTCACGCTCCTCGCTCTCGGCGTCGTCCCCGAGTCCGCTGTCACCTTCCTCTTCTTCGTTGGCTCCGCCTTCGTTGCCTCTGCCTTCTTCTTGCCCTCCTTGACCTCGTCCTGGGTGGGTGGGGGACGAATGAGGGTGGCGGCGTTGGAGAGGTCGTACGTGGCGCTCCATGTGGAGTTGTCGCCGGCGTGCAGTAGACCTTCTCGGTGGAGGTGGACCAGAAGGCGCGGACGGCGGCGCTGCCCGCCGGCCCGGGCGGAGGGCTGAGTGTGTAGTCGTGCGATAGAATTACAAGATTCCCTATTGGACATATGTTAGTGCGCTATACGACGTGAGAGTATGAAAAAGAACGTACGGTCACCCGGCGGATAACTTATGCGCTGGAAGCGCAGCCCTGCCCTGGCGTCGACCGCGCCGCCATGCTCACACGAAGCCATCTGCGTTCCCGCGGGTCCACGAGCCGCTGCCCTTCATGGGAGACGCCTCGGAAGGGAGGCGAACGTTGGCGGGGTAGCCGATGATGCGGTGGCCCTTCTCATGCAGCAGCCCCGCCATGACCGTCCACGAGAACCCGTTCCGATTGTTGAAGACATCTTCGCCGAGGTCTTCAACGGAGGCCAGGCTCATAATGCGCCGAACGTCCTGTACATCTCGCGTGTCCTCGCGGATCTCGCAGGCGAAAATGACCGTCGACGCCTTGGTACCCTTCTGCCCACCGCCCCTGGAGTATCGGGGGGGTGTTAGCGGGGAGGTGCTGGGCGGCGGCGGCTGCGGCGGTCTGGGTGGCACCGGGCGCCGCGGTGACGGAGCCGCAGCGGTGGCAGAGCCCGTGGCGGTCCCACCGGCGGCAGTAGCTGCCGCGTGGGGCATTGGGATGATGGGGCAGTGTTGGAGGACCAGGTGGCGGCGGCAGGGTTGGACGACCAGGTGTGACGGCAGTGCTGGAGGCCAGGCGGCGGCGGTGGCGGCGGTGCTGGGGTTGATGTCACAGCCTGGGGCCGGGGCGGAGATATCAGCAGCGGCGGCCTTCTCGTCCCGGCGCATCTTCGCATGCTCCTTGATCAGTATAGAGCTGCTGGACGTTTAGCCTGACTACGGTAATGTGGATGCGAGGGGACTTACGAAGCAGCGTCTTTGCAATGGCGAGGAACTCGCTATCGTTGGTGGCGAGTCCGTCAAACAGGGCCTAAGGCGATCGGTAAACAAAGGCGGCGGACGGTGCGAACGATGCGAAAGATTAACGTACCTTCGGCCATCCGGGAACGCCGATTACCTTGCGCCAGCTTGTCATCTCGTTTGTATGCCCGCCGACGAGGACGGTACATGCGAAGAATCGTCAACGCGGTAGCGTTGGTTCTGTAGAGAGGCAGCTAGTTAACAGGCGGCCGTATGTAGTGTGCATGAATGCATACCACTCTCTCGTATGCTTTGACGGCGAGCTTGAACCGCCGGCTTCGAACTTGAATCGTCTCGTCGACGGACCCGCCGAACTGGTGGAAAAGGGTGAGTGCTTCGCTCGCCTTTTCCTCCCCACCCTGCGCCTCCAAAATGCCTTGTAGGCCTGACTGAGGGCGGTGTTGTTGAGGCCTGGACGGGGCTCGTGGAGGGGTATGAGGGATCGAGACGCCGACGCTCCCTCAGGCGCGTCGCGTCGTCGAAGTTGGCGTACCGCTGGTAAAGATTCCAGTCGTTTACTCCTGGGCGGAGGCCGGTATGTTCCTCCTGGGTGAAGGCTTTCACGATAGCGGCGTATGACACGCCTGTTTCAGCGACGCATTCAGCGATGCGGGCGCGGATGTCGGCGAAGGCACGCTTGAAGGCCTCGCGTTGCGCGCTTGGCGGGCGTCCGCCAGTCCGCGCTGCCCCGTCCTCGCCGTCGCTCTCGGCAGCTTCGTCAAAGTTTGGCGGCGACTGCGCTATCGTCTCCAACGGCGTCTCCGCCGTCGAATCGATGTTCCCCGGCTGAGGGCGGATCCGTGAGAGGTGCCAGCCAGGTGGTGGGGCGGCAGTGGCAAGCTGATGAAGCCGCCCTGGCTGAAAAACTCCTCCACTTTCCCGGTGAATTGCTCGGGCGGGATGGGCTCATAATCCTCTGCGGGAGGGCGAAGGGAGGAGCCCGGATGGGCAGTGTGCCGCGATCGGCCCGCGTCGCTGGTGTCGCCGACCGTGCGTGGGGTTTTGGCCTTGGCGGCGCCTGCTGCGGATTCAGGCCGCGGTTGTCCAGAGTTGCAGGCGTCGCCGACCGCGCCTTTGATGTTGATCTCGAGGGTATTTGCTGCGGAATTGCGTGCTGCGGCGCTGGGCCGCGGTCGTCCCAAGTCGCGGGCGTCGCTGACCGCCTTGGGGGCGGTGGCTGCGGGATTGCAGGCTGCAGCGCTGAGCCGCGGCTGTCCTGAGCCTCGGCTCCGGCCCACGGCGGTAGCGGAGGCGTGCCATCGTGCGGGGGCGCTGGGCCGCCGTCGTCACGAGCCACAGGTGGTGGCGCCGACCGTGCCGGTGGTGCCCACGCCCAGGGGGGTAGCTGTGGTGGAGCTGTGCGCTCCAGCGGCGGGCCGCCGTCGCCCCGAATCGCAGGTGCGGCTGACCGCGACTTTTTCTTTGTGGTGGGCCCCGTCTGAAATGGATTGGAGACCGGCGCAGCGGCAGTGGCAGGGTGAACGCCGGCCGCTGCGTTATCGTAGAGTGGCAGCTTGGGGGGCGGCCCGCAGCGGCGGTGGAGGCAGAGGCACGGCGGTGGAGGCCGCAGAGGGACCGTTCGTCTCTTCTGCCTCGGCTTGATAGGCCTCCTCCCGCCGTTGTTTCGCCCTAAGGCCGACACGCCCAGAATTCGGCGAGGGGGTGATTTTGTGGCGGAGGTCGTAGCGCCCGCCTCCGATCTGCTCGTCCAGGCTAGGGTCGTCGTAATCGATGTAACTCTTGCCGGTGAAGTCACTGAACTCGTAGTCTGACTCGAGCTCGTCGTCGAGCGTGGTTATCCCGGGGATGCTCGAGTTGGCGGCGGCGGTAGGGTCCGGATACTCGAGGAAGCTGGCGGCATAGGAGTGGCCGTCGACATAGTCAGCGTCGCCGGGAAGCGGGGCCTGGAAAAGGCTGAGGTCGTTGGCGATATCATCCTCCCCGAAACTGGGGATCCAGAGGGGTGGTTGCCTGCTACAAGGCATTGGTCAGTAAGCTGCAAATGAGGAGGCGAAGCACGAACCTCCTTCCGCCGCGACGGGTGGAGAGGTCGGAGAGGTCGAGAGCGGGCTGTCAAATAGCGCGCTTGGGGGCGGCGCAGGGCCACGGTTGCGGTGCATCGTTGAACGACGCTGGACGCGTTTTTTTCGGAGGGGTGCTTGGCGTGTCTGTCGGGCGACGATTGACGCGTCTTTTGAACGACACTTGGCGCGTCTTTTTGGAGCTAGATGCGATGGCGGGGGTCAACGCGATGTCAGGTGGTCAACAGCGGCTGCCTACTGTAGCGACTGGTTGTACCGGCGGCTGGCAGGGCAGATCTGCGGAGCGAGGGTCAGTGCCATGCACGTTGAATGGTCGCCGTCGCGCCTAGCTGGGGGTTCCAGGGTCGGATCCCTTCGCTAGGCGCGCTCGCGCCTAGCTTCCAGTTCCAGGGTCGGATCCAGTCGCTAGGCACGAGGGAGGAGGCAAAGGTGAGGGTGCTTACCTTCAAAGAAAGAGAGGGTGTGTGGGCGTAAGTATACAGGAGGGGGAGAGAGGGAAGAGAGAGGCAATGCTGGTGGCAGTGCTGAAAATTTCTCTCTTAACACCACCTAGTGCCGCCCACGTTGACCTCTTTTCGGTTGGGCCGCGGCCTCTTCCTCGCCTTCTCGCCGCGGAGAAGCCTCTTGACGTCCGCATTCGCCGCCACTTACCTCAACGATCAGCAATTGACCGGCCAATCAGCTACCGAATAAACGTCAGACCCCGCCTCTTTTTTTTCCTGCTCCGTACCTTTCGCGCACGCAGGCCATCTGGGGCCGCCAATCGTGAGTTATAGGCTGCCCGCTGCCCTCCATATTTTTTTTCCATTTTTCCAGGCACTTTTTTTGGGCGTGCTCGAAAACGCTCGAAATCCAGGTAAAGTTCCATTATTGCTTTGCCTCTTACCACCATCCTCAACATGGGCCGCACCGCCAGGTACCTCACCATCGACGAGGCAGCTGCAGGACATCGCGCACGAGTGTCTAGATACGACCGTAGCCCTCAGTTAGTCCTTTTCCCCTCCCACACCTTCTCCTTTGCACGAACAAGAATCTATAACTGACCCCTATATAGCGGGAACAGGCGCGCGCAGCGGCGCGGCAGCCCCCGCAACTCGAGGAAGAACGCCAGGATGTGCCACCAGCCTCCGCCCCCTCCGCCTCCGCTGCTCCCTCCGCCCCGCATAGACCTGTCGCCGCACCGCGCGACCCCAGAATCGCGGATCGGCATTCATTCTTGCTCCCCGACGAAGAGGAGCTCTTCCTGGATGCGCTGCATGACTCGCCTGGCCGCGACTTCTCTCCGCTTGCGATCTGGATGGCCGAGCCTCCGTTTCGGCAGGACGACGACGACAGGGACCCCCGCAACCTGGACTATGTTGGCTACACATACAACATCAAGGTTGCACTTCATGGCCTTCGGCTGCGGCATGAGCAGGCCGACGACATTCGCGTCGCGCGGCGGTCGCCGCGGGGATGAAGCGTCAATAACAGCGGAGCTGCAAGAGCTGCTAGAGCGTTGGGCGCGGGTGGTGGCGCTGCCGGCGTACACCATCGGGACCGCAACCACGCCTTGTATTGGCACTATACAGAATGGCTCGCCCGTACTATTTACCGCTTGGATCATCGGAAGTTCTTGAAGTTGTGGTAGCTTAGCTCGACAGCATGTAATAGACTCAATGCAAAAAAACATGTATTCGAGGCCCATTGTAAGTACACCAAGATCAGTATATAAAGTGATTAGCATGGGGGGAGGGCGAAGACGAGGTCGGCGAGAAGCAACCGCACATGCTCATCTCCCTCTCTGTGACACTCGTGCTGCAATAGCCGCGCATGAAGGCGGCCATCATGCACAACACCCAGACGCGCAATCATGGCTATTCGTTTGGCGCGGCTGCCCCTGGAGGCGAACGTGAATCAGCGGCCACGTATGTGACAGATGGATAGACATACCGGTATGAACAGGGGGCTCGCCTCCCAGGCGCCGCCCGCAGAGTCGATATTCATAGGGTGGTGCTT
>QVIE01003423.1:0-55958 GCA_013387415.1 Panellus pusillus
CCAGTACTTAGCTTGATCATCGATTAATGTGTCTGATGGCTCTCTGGTGGATGTGTAGATAGATTGCGATGCGATCGCGGTTGGCGGATCGCGAAAACTGCGTGCGCACTGCGATCGCGTGAGCTTATAGATCGGGGGACGCATTGGCGCCCCAAATTCGGTCGTGTTACAACACTCCAAGCCGCTGCATTCGCGCGTTGAAGGCTGGAACGAAGGCGCTGATGGTGCCTAAATCCTACTAAAATGTTTATGGTTGTGCCTGTAATCTGCAGGACGGGATTTAACACTTGCAAGTTGAACCCGTACGCGTATCAAGGTTCTTGCGTCCGAGAGACCGTAAACGTGCAGCGAGCCGACGTCCCGAAGCGCGAAGTCCGAGGCTCAAGCCATGATCTTCCCCAGCAATCGCTGTAATCGCACCGTGTGATAGCGGCGGTCTACCGAAAGCGATGTTATGCCGAAAATAAGAAACAACACTTAGCACGCCGTCACCCGTGAAACTCGCAAGTTCGGAGTTGACTTGCAGCTGTCATTGCACGAGGCACAGCAACGGGTGCGTCCGAGGTGGGTGGGAAGAGATCGTGGCGGGTTACCGCCGCGATGCCACGCCTCAAACTGCCAGAAAACAATACCACTGAGGTAAGCACTCCGTCCGAGTCCGTCCGCTGGCCGGGACACCCACGGACTCCGACTCTCCGGGTTGACTTGCAACCACTGTCATTGCACAGCAATGAGTGCGCTGGAGGGGGGGTATCATACCGTGTCTGGACGGCGCACGCCGCAGAATGTTATGCAGCAAGGGGCGTAAGGCGTTCGAGGCGAGACCGTTCTCATTTGGCGGTGGTGTCGGCAATGACGATACGGCCACGGGAAGGAACCATTAGTGCCTACAGAATTGGTCGTGTGCTTTGTACTTATACAAGAACTTATACTTACGAACGTACGTCCGACGTCGCAGGCAAGTCCCCGTTTCTAATCCTACTAAAATGGTCGTGCCTCTGAGCAACTTGAAGGACGGCGTTTAACACTTACATACTTGATGGATGTTGAGATATTGGTCCGGTACCGACTCAACCAGTGCTCGGGGATATTGACTCATGCCCGAATGTTTCTGACTCATAGTAGTAGAACTACGTAGAATATTCTAGATATTATTTGTCGTATATAAGATGAGAGCTGAGCTCGTGTAATCCATTCATCTTATCCTCAATATATTCCCACTTGTTCAATAGGTTATGGGCCCCGCGCCCTGAACGCTGAACAGTTGATTTATCGAGTGAACTTGTTTCCAGCGTCGCATCTCTGTTGAGCTGAGCTCCGGCCGTGATCCGCTGTACTGCTTGTTACCGTAACGTAACAACGCCGCTGTGTCTTCCTCCGCCACCACCGACTCTTCGCATATCTACCGCATCGATCCTCTCCGCGGTGTCGAAAACTTTGCTGTATGGAAAGTCAGGATGACCCACATTCTGACTGACCTCGGCTACGACATCTACATCGCCGAGACCCAAAACAAACCCGCTGTGACGGACCTTGCTGGAACTGCTGCCTGGAATCGAGCTGATCGTAAGGCATTATCAACCATTGTACTCCGTGTTGCTGACAATGTTCTTGTCTATGTTCAAAAGGCTACTACTGCTCTTGAGGCTTGGACTGCATTATGCAATATGTACGAAGCAAAAGGTGCGATTGGTATCACCCTTACTCGCCGTAAATTTCACCGTCAGATTTGCACCGAGGACGGGGACATCGAAGAACACATCCGTACGATGCGCTCGTACGAAGCTGAGCTCGTCCGTCTCGGCCATACCGTCGAAGACTCCGAATTCGCGCACACACTTCTGGAATCGCTTCCAGAGTCATGGGACGCTTTCGTTTCCGCTATCAGCGACGACACAGCCAAGGATCCCACGAAGCTTATTGCCCGAATCCTCTCTGAAGATTCCCGCCGCCGTTCGCGTCCTACTGGGGACGCCACGACCGCACTACCCGCTACGGACATGACCAAGGTAAAGTGTTTCAAATGCGGACACTTCGGTCATTACGCTAGTAAGCATGACCAGGAACAGGATTCCAACAACAACCATGACTCCCGCTCCAACTCCCGCTTCAACAACCGTCGCCGCCAGGGTAACGGAAAGTCCCGTGCCCATGTTGCCGCCGAGAACGAGTTGTCTGATGATGAGGACTTCGGCTTTATTGCCCGCGATCCCGCCGTTGCCAGGGATCTCAGTCCAGATGACTGGCTCCTTGATTCAGGTTGTACTAGGTCCATAGTCCGCAATAAATCTCATTTTACCCAGTATTCTGAGACCCCAGGACACAAAATTGTTGGAATGGGTGACGCCGCCGGGATTGGCCGTGGCACCGTTCCCCTTTCATTTGCAGTTGGTAAGGGGTCGCATGCATGTATGCTTCGTGACGTTCTCCACTGCCCCACTGCACCTGCAATCTCGTATCTGTTTCCCGACTTACCGACGCAGGCTTCCGTGCCGTCTTTGATGGCGACACTGTTGAAATCCGCTCGAAGCGTACTGGAACTCTATTGGCCATCGGCGACAAATTTTCGCGTCTCTACAAACTTAGGATTGCATCACCACCTCCCTCTATCACCAACCCACCGACCTACGCCTTCCCTGCCCGCTCCTGGAACGACTGGCACCGCGCACTGGGCCACCTAAACATTCCCGCTGTCCGCCAACTCAAATCCAAAAATATGGTTGATGGAATGGACGTCGATCAAAGCGAACCAGTGCACCAGTGCGCAGCCTGTATTCAAGGTAAAGCACATGTCCAGCCCTTTCCCAAGGAGTCGGAACGAACCTACAAAGAAATTGGGGATATGGTGTACACTGATCTGTGGGGTAAAGCACGCACTCGCGGCATTGGAGGTGAATTATATTTTATTTCATTTACTGATGCTAAATCCGCACTGTCGCGTGTCAGATTCCTCAAAAACAAGGAAGGACCTACTGTCTTGAAACGCATTCAGGACTATGTCGCATTTATCAAAACCCAAACCGGCCGAGTTCCTCGTTGCTTCCGATTCGACAATGGCAAAGAGTATGTGAACCAGGCCACACTCGACTGGCTTTCCAGCCAGGGTATCGAGTGGGAATTGACTGCTCCACACTCTTCAGCCCAGAATGGTGTCGCCGAACGACTCAATCGAACTGTGGTTGAGCGTGCCCGCGCTATGATTATTGCGGCTAATTTACCGTGGTTTCTCTGGCCCGAGGCTATAAACTATGTCTTTTATCTCAAAAATTGCTCACCCACGAATGCTCTCAACGACGACATGACTCCTTTTGAAGCATTTACTGGTCGGAAACCCAACATTGGTAATGTTCACGAGTTTGGAGCGAAAATTTGGGTTCTGCAGCAGGATGGTACAGTCCATAAACTCATGGCAAAGGCTCGCCAATTTCGCTTCCTTGGCCTCTGGGATAAGGCACGCAGCTTTCGTTACTATAATCATGGAAGCCGCTCTGTCTTACACTCCCGAAATGTAATTTTCCAGGCTCCCGAGACGGTACAAGGTGATTATATCATCCCAGCTCCGTTCCCTCCTTTGGCTGAGGGGAGAATACCACTCCGGTGCAGCCAAATACAGTCACTTCACCAACCACACTATCAACAGCATCTACAACGATTTCTGCACCACCACCGCGTGTTTCCACCCCAGTTTCAACCATGTCCATGCTTACTCCACTTCCCTCTCCGACCACGCAATCTCCACCAGCCAAGGCACCACGCGACATCAGCAGCGATATAAATACTGAGAACATCATTGAGGGAAAACGTAACCGCCGGCAGAATGCCGATTTCGCCATGGCAGCCTCAGAGGCAGCCGCCCTTGATGATGATCCCAAATCCGTTCATGATGCTCATGCCCGCTCGGATTGGCCTCAATGGCAAGCCGCAATGGACGCTGAAATAGGTCAGCACCTGAAACTCGGAACCTGGGAACTCACTGATTTACCCCCCGGACGTAAAGCCATTAAGTGTCGCTGGGTCTTCCGACTCAAACGTGACCAGGATGGAAAAATCGTAAAGTACAAAGCTCGACTCGTCGTAAAAGGCTTTTCCCAAATCCCCGGTATTGATTTCAACCACACCTTCGCGCCGACCATTCGTCTTGAAACTTTTCGTTTCCTCCTAGCTCTCGCCGCCCGGTATGATCTAAAGATCCACGGTATGGATGTCGTGGCCGCTTACTTGAACAGCGCCCTAGATGAGACTGTGTATATGGACCAGCCTGATGGCTACAATGACAGTACCGGGCGTGCCTGTCATCTCAGACTTTCTCTTTACGGCTTGCGTCAATCGGGACATAACTGGAACCGTACCCTGGACTCTGCATTCAAGGAACTTGGTTTCACCCGCCTCATTTCTGATCAGTGCGTATATCTCCGCCGTGAGTCCCCTACTTCCTCTCCTACCATCATCGCTGTTCATGTTGATGACATGACCATCTTTTCGAAGACAGACACAGAACTGACTCGTGTCAAGGGGGAGCTCGCATCAAAATTCAACGTCACCGATCTAGGCGAGTTGAACAACATCCTTGGTATGGAGATTTCTCATACTCAAGATGGCTCAGTTCGGCTTTCCCAAATTACCTACGCTGAGCGCGTACTTGAATCCGTTGGGATGGCAAATTCTAATCCCATTTCAACCCCACTCGACCCCAATGTGAAGCTCCTACTCCCTGAGCCTAATGACCCTCGCATTCTCAACGAAGAACTTCGCCGTGAATATCTTTCGGGTATTGGGAAGCTCATGTATCTAGCTGTGGCTACTCGACCTGACCTTGCATTTGCTGTTCAGCATCTCTCGCAATTTTCGCAGCGGCCGGCTCCCGAACACATGTCAGCCTTGAAGCGAATTTTTAGATACCTCCGTGGAACCTATAAGCTTGGTTTAGTTTTTGGTTCAGGGGGAGATCTGAATATTTTCTCTGATGCAGACTGGGGTGCTAGTCTTACTGATCGCCGTTCAATCTCTGGATATGTTGCCCTCTACGCCAATGGACCAGTTTCTTGGAGCAGTAAAAAGCAGCCAACAGTTGCACTCTCAACTATGGAGGCTGAGTTCATGGCGCTTGCTCGTGCAACATGCGAAGCTATTTGGTTACGTGAATTGTCCACAGAACTCGGCATGGAAACAGTTCATCCGATTCCCATCCAAGTTGATAACAATTCTGCTCTAATGTTTGCCGAGAGCGTCATGTTCCACGCACGCTCGAAACACATCGACATCCGATATCATTTTGTTCGCGAGAAAGTTGCTTCTAACGAAGTTCAACTCACCCACTGCGCATCTGAGGATAACCTTGCTGATATTTTCACGAAGGCTCTTCCGCGCCCACTCTTCGAGAACTTACGTGACAAAATTATGTCGCACTTGGATTGAGTCGAGGGGGAGTGTTGAGATATTGGTCCGGTACCGACTCAACCAGTGCTCGGGGATATTGACTCATGCCCGAATGTTTCTGACTCATAGTAGTAGAACTACGTAGAATATTCTAGATATTATTTGTCGTATATAAGATGAGAGCTGAGCTCGTGTAATCCATTCATCTTATCCTCAATATATTCCCACTTGTTCAATAATGGAAGCTCGTAGAGTCAAGTTTGTTGCGTGATGCGTCCAAGAGACGTGCAGTGAGCCGAAATTGAGGCTCGAGCCATGCTTTCCCCGGCTGGCAAGCAATCGTTGTACTTGACCTTGTAATCGCATGTCGGTGATAGCGGCGGTTTACTACCGCAAGCGCTCTCATTAGCGACGCCATGCCCGAAAATAAAAAACAACAGCACGCCACGTCGCCGTGGCCCGTGAAACCCGCTTTGGGAATCGGAGTTGATTTGCAGCTGTCATCGCACAAGTGACAAGGCACAGCAACGGGTGCGTCGAAGGTGCCACGGAAGAGATCGTGGCGGGTTACGGTGTTGCCGCCAGCCTGTGAGCGATGTCATGCCCGAAATAAGAAAACAATACCACTGGGGTAACCACTCCGTCCGAGTCCATCCGCTGGCCGCAGTGAAACTCGCTGAGTTGGCTTACAACTGTCAGTGCACAGCAACGGGGACCGGGTGCGCTGAGGGAAATCGAATCTTGCGACCTGTCTGGACAGCGCAGAGTTTTGTGCAGTGCCTCGAAAGTTGAGGCCTGAGGGGCGGTTGAGGAGAGGCCGGACGTCTTTTTCAGGCCGTGGCGTCGGCAATGCAATGATTCTGACATGGGAAGGACCCATAGTCATTGGCGCCCACAAAATTGGTCGTGCGACGTGTTGGCTAATAGCTAAACTTTTAGCCTCAGCGGCAGCCTGAGTGTACGTGTGCCGGGCCGTTTTACTCAACTTGTTTTTGACCACTGGGAATGGTTCCAACTTCCACGCCGCTGCGGTCGGCGGTCGCGCGAAGGCTGGAACGTCAGGCGCTGATGGCGCGGGCGCCTAATCCTACTAAAAATGGTCGTGGCTGTAAGTACTTAACTTGGAGGACGGCGTTTAACACTGTACCGTGACTTACATGATGGAAGCCCGTATCGAGTTTGTTGCGTCCGAGTCTCGAGCACGAAATCTGAGGCAAGCCAGCTGCCATGATCGTGTCTAAGTCTTGCCGGCAATCGAGAGATACGGCGTTGTACTTAGCTACATGGTGGTGATAGCGGCGGCGGTCTACCGCAACTTGCAAGCGACGCCATGCCATGCCCGAAATAAGAAAACAAGTTACAATACCACTCCGTCCGGGTCCGTCCGCTGGCCGTGAACGTGAAACCCGCCGAGTTGACTTGCAGCTGTCGTTGCACAGCAACGGGTGCGCGGTGCGCCGCGGCTGAGGGGGGGGATCGAATCGTGTCCGGATTCTGGAATAATAGCGCAGAGTCGTGTGCAGTGACTTGAAAGTTGAGGGGCGTTCGACCCGGAAGCGGGGCCGTGCGCATTTGGCCTTTTCCAGGGTCGGTCCCGGGGCCGGGTCCGACGGCGGTGGTGGCATTGTGGCAATACAGTAACACGGGGAGGACTCAGGACCCAGTTGCCAGTTGCCAGTGGCGCGCGCGAAGTGGGTCGTGTGAGGCTTGTACTTGTACATATCGATATCGATATCGGGGTATCAGATCGTGTTGTGTTGTGTGGTGAGGACGCTTGACCGTGCCTCGTGCCTCGTTGACGTTTGGCGGAGTGGCGGTGGCAACTTGAATGACACGGGAAGTTCGGGAAGGACCCATTGGCGCCCACAGAATTGGTCTTTGTGCCTATACATATCCGAATCTGACACGAGGCGCGTGGGAGCGGCGTACTTACCGCTGTATTGCCGCATGCGTGAGCTGGCGCGGCGCTGCCTCATATAGGGACGTCAAAGGGACGTACGGGAGTCCTGGTGGGTCGCTCCGAGTCCATGTCGTTCGCGGACACTGTCGCGCGGGCCCTGCTGGACTTTGTGCCGCCGGAAAAAGCGGGGGGTGCGACGATGACGATCGCTCCCAGGCCCCGCGCCATGGCCAGCATCGACCGTCTGCCCGACGAGGTCCTGGCGTACGTCTTCTGCCTCGCATCACGCGATCATCACGACCATCACGACCATCACTCGGCGGACGACGACGAAAGAGACCCAGCGACGGCGCCGCCGACGTCGCTGTCGCACACCTCGCGGCGGTGGCGCTTCCTCGCGCTGGCGACGCCCCGCCTGTGGACGCGCGTCGTGCTGACGTACCCGACGTCCGCGGGGCAGCTCGCCCGCGCGCTGACGTGGCTCGCGCGCTCAAGGCACGCGCCGCTCGACGTCCTCCTCGACTTGCGGGACCCGGAGTGGGAGTGGCCGCTGGACGAGCTCGACCTCGCGGACGACGACGGGGACGGGGTGGGCTCACCGTGGAGGACATGCACGCGCTCCTGGACGGGATCCTCCTCCCCTGCGCGGCTAGATGGCGCAGTCTGGAGCTTCTGACGGACACGTGGGCGCCGCTGCACGCGTTCCTCGTCGGCACGCAGCATCTGGGTGGGACGCTCGACGGCCTCCAGGCGCTCCACCTTGCGCGGTGCAACGCGTACTCTGGGCTTGCGGGTGCACGGTTTGAACCGCGCGCGCTGGCGGTGCCCTTGCCGCCTTTTGGGGGCGGCGCGCTGCCGGGACTGCGCGCGCTGACGCTGACAGGCACGCACACCGTCTGGGCGGCTGTTCCCTCGCTGCTGTCCACGCGCATCACCTCGCTGACGCTCAAATATCTCCCGCCGGACGTCGCGCCCACCCTCGCCCAGCTGCGCTCCATCCTCGCCGCCATTCCCGCTCTCCGCCACCTCACGCTCCTCAGCTGCATCTCGGCGTCCTGCTCTTCCCCGGCGCACGCAGACCCGCTCACCCTGCCATGCCTGTCCTCCCTCGAGCTAGACTTCCCCACCACCGCCACAGCCCTCTTCTCCCCCACCCCGCTGTTCGCCGCACCCGCGCTCACGGCCCTCGTCCTCCAAGACACCGCGCGTCTCCTCGCCGTGCCCGACTGCCCCCCTGCCCTTTCTTCCTCTGCCGCAGACCTCGTGCACGGCCTCGCCTCCGCGCTCCCCTCGCGCGCCTCACGTCCCTCGCACTCCGCGGCGTGCACGCCCCCGCGCGCCGCTCGCGGCCTTCCTCGGCGCCTGCGCCGCCGTGCGCGTGCTGCGGGTCGACGGCGCGGGTGGGGGGTCGGTGATTTCTTTGCTTGCAATTTCTGCTTCGACCTCGTCGGAGGAGGGGGAAGGACAGCAGGATGAAGGGGAGCAGGAGGCTGAGGACGGGGAGGAAGTGACTCTCCTACCGGCGCTCCGCGTGCTCGAGGTCCGCGCGCCGCTGTCGCTGTCTGCGAGCGACGAGGGAGGCGGGGAGATGCAGCTGGGGACGCTGCGCAGGCGGGGCGTGGATGTGCGCTGGCTCTGACTCTGACTCCGGCGAGGAAAGGTGGGCTCTTCAACACTCGACTCGATTCCGCCGTCACCGCACGCATGAACGCACGATGTTTCACGAAACGAAAGAAAGAAAGATGACGATACCGCACTCCGCGCTCCGCCTCGACGGAGAGAAGAGAGAAGAATGAAGAAGAACATATACCTGCTCTGCCGCTCGTTCCACGTATTCGAATTGCTGTCGATGTCCATATGCTGTACGCTGTCTATACACATGAGAGCGTCCCATCCACCACCACCTTGCATTCCAATTCCATTCATCCATGCATACTTACATCCACCCATCTTTCTGTCTGTATCTAATATTACCACCACCGGCAGCGCGGTTGTTCAGTCTTCTGCAAGCCTCGAGAGCATCTTGCATTCCAATTCCATCCGTCCATGCATACTTACTTACATCTTCTGTCTGTATCTGATAATTACCACTCGCACCAGCGCAGCGCGATTGTTCGCATCTTCTGCAAGCTTATAATTGAGGATGTAGCAGCTGATGAGCCCGCTGTTCGAACTTCGGAGGACGGGCATCACACATCTGTCGAGGAAATCGAGAACTCGCGGCTGCGGGAGAGGGTAGTACGCCGCACGAGTAAGTACAACAGATAGTTAGATGACAGATGGATATATATCGGTACCAGTCTAGCACGCGTTTCGGACGCTGTCACTGCGTCAGCCTGCGCGGCGTATCACGTTATAGTACGTCTGATTTCCGGACGCCGCGAGGATTTGGGGAGTGTATCGCGGTCAAGTGCCAACGGCGACGGACGGTAACACTGCTAACGGTTAGGATTGAAGAAGTTCAAAGGGAGGAGACACGAGAGAGAGCTTAAGGACATCGATGCAAATTTCCATCATGATGCCTGGAATTCAAAGGCAGTGGCCATGGGAACCACTGTCCGTTCGAGAGTGGGACGCGTTCATGTTGAGTTGATAATTAGGTCAGTGAGCGCATCAGATATGGACGCACGGGACCGCGATTCGGATTCCAGCTCCGACCCATCACCACGTCACTTCCCAGGGCCACTGGCATCGTCGAGACTCGACGGTCGTCGTGTCGACAACGTGAAGTTCCTCTTTGAATGCGCCCGCTGGGGACTCTGCGTCGTGCTAAGGAATCTATTCGAAGATCTTACAAAGTACAATACACCATAACTCGCCGCTAGTAAGCGCTTTGTTCTTCCAAGTTCTAGCACGCGATTTGGGTCCTGGGGTTCAGAACCTCCGAGCTTTGAACGTCGCTGGCTTGGAGTGCCTGTCTTAACTGGCAGCACCTACCCTCAGTATCTGGTGGTGTAGCACGTCTCTCTGATCTCTGTCTCCGCATCTCGACCTCTGCTTCCTGCCAGTGCGCGACTTCTAGCTCATTGTGTGCTTCATTCGGTCGCTACTCTCAACGCTGTGAATTTTGGGCCGCTACGAGGTCGGTCTCTATGACATTCGCAAATCCTCTCAGCAGTGTTCATGAGGAATCCAGCGTCGGGCGTACGAACGGACGGAGTTAAGCCACAAGATGTGCCTTTCCCTCAAACAACTGGCCATGGGGCCTTCTTCTGAAGTCGTAGCTGAACAATGCCGACGATATCCGTTCTGCTCCGCGTCGGGATTAGGTGCGGCTCTGACGGCTCTTCAACTCGGATCAAGGTTATAACAACCTCACGCGCTCAAAGCGCCCCATCACCGTCCATGGTTTTGTTTCCAAATCTAGCTTCGACCATAAGTGTCCTCAAAGTGACGATCGAAGCTTTTCTCCGGCTGACGCTTTGATTTGTATGTATCAAGGCTCAGTACTAGACGAAGGTTGGTCCATTGTACGCGTTCTCCAAAAAAGTATCTGCTCCAAACGTGCCCATTGTTGGTTACTCGTCGGTGGCCCAGGACAGCGCTCTCGTGCCATTGATCGTGCCCGATCGGGAATCTTGTTGGCTTCAGCTTCCGGCATTGTCCATGCTGGGGGATCGTATAAAAGGCCAGGACTTTCTCTCCTTCTCTCCCAACTCACTCTCCCGATTTCCCTTGGCAAGTTCCATTGGTCTCTAACCCTCTTTAATCGTCTCTCGTGCGCGCTGGTGCCATTCATTTGTGGATACTGATTGAAAGCGCGTTCTAGCAGCAATTTCCAACCATTGTCATGCCTCCCATCGGTCGCGACCACGGCGCCCTCCACCCGTCTTGGGAAGTGGTGCGCCGCCTTCCGTTGTTTCCAATAATTGTGACTCACTCGTCTATAGCGCTCCCGCAAAATTAGGCCGCCGGCCGAGTGGCTGCCAACGCACTGCCGGGATTGCCACCCGCACCTCCTCCACCCGAACGGCCAGGGTGGTCCCGTCCTACCTTTCCAGAAGCGCTTCCTCTTCACTCCTCGTCGTCGTCGAGGCGAAACGACCGTCCTGCCCGGTATCCACCTTCCGGATATCCTCGCTGTCTCTCCATCTATTCTTGGCCCTATGAGCTGCCCAGTTCCGAATTACGACTGTATGGATAGCCCCGATGAGAAGGTTCCATGATTACCCTGGCCCCATTTGGTTCGGGCTCGAGGTAGGCCCCTTTCTTGTATTTTTCCTCTATTCCGCTCACCGTCTCTTCCATTAGATCAATGGCAGAAAGTTGCTCCAGGGCGGTCACCTCAATTTGATGGAGGGAATTGCGAGCACAGGCCCAATTCGCGCTTTGTCGTCGCCTGGTACATCGCGAGAGCGTGCCAAAAGGAGTTGGGCGACGCAGCGTTGTGGGGCCTGTATCTTGTCGCCTTCGAGTCGGAACTGGGAACCTCTCCGAGTCGTACCCGTTGGAATGCAGTCATCCACAACCGCGCTCTTCCCGCTTGAGCTATAATCACCGCATCTATCCATTCCTTTCTTTCCTCATCCATACCTTCCTCGTGTCTTCTGTACTGCTTTTTTTCAATTTGATCAAACTACTTCTCCGTCCTCGCACATGTCCTCTGGTCGCTTGCGGTACCTGTTATTAGTTCCTGGGCGGTGGTCATCGCTTTTTCTCCTTTTTCCTTCAATGATCTTGATTGGGGAGTAAAGACTAGTTTAGCTCTCTATCCGACTCCTGGTCACTGAGGACCACTTTCTGGTCGATATCGTCAACAGTTGCATTTCGTTGACTGCACTGAGCGCGCCCATGAACCTCGACCTTTTTCTGTCATTTATCTACGTACTTAGGCTGATCGTTGGCAGGCACTGCAGTCCGTCGTCCATCGAAACGCATCGCACCATATGCATGCAGCAGCATGTGTGTATATGACCACGACTCGGGAGTCGGACTTGGCTGAGGGCAGCTGAGGGCTCAAAAAACAAAAAGATCAGTCTGAGTCACTGCCTCATCGCATGACGCATCATGTCATGCCGTGTCGGCTACATGGGACCATGACTCAGACTCTCCGTCCCCTATGTCTGAGCCTGACACCACCACCTCGACTGTCGATTTGGAGCTCCAAAGTCGCTCAGGAGCCTCGAGTGCAACCCCGTCGGCAGTATCCGAAGTTAGTGGCGACTCGCAAGTGCCGCAGCCCGACGGTGGCTACGGATGGATCGTAGTGCTCGGATGCGCCGTTCTGAGCAAGTCTTCCGTATCGTGTTTCCAGGAGATAGAGTCTAATCTCGCCAATCCAGCGTGGTTTTTGTCGGAGCATCGTATAGCTGGGGGATCATTCAGGTTCAGCACCCTCTCCTCAGCTCACAATTCGTCCGATTCACACTCTTCCATAGGCAGCTCTAGTCAAGCAGGTCTTTCGTCGAGTTCAACGCTCTCATTCGTTGGCTCATCGACCACTGCCTGCATCGCTGGCCTAGCCCTCATTAATGCAAGGATCGTCCGATTCTTAGGGGCACGCAAAATGGCGCTCTTGGGAGTCTTCTTGCTAGGTCTCGGACAGATCCTCAGCGGATTCTCGACGTCCAACATCGGAGCCTTGTTCGCTACTGCTGGCGCAATCACAGGTGTTGGCACCAGGTTCGTAGGGCAGACCCTCCGCGGCGGCCATCTTGCTGACGCAATGGAATCGCAGTCTGTGTTTCATGGTGCGATGTCGCTCCCTCTTCTCCGGAGCTGAAAGCCAATAAAGTATCAGGTCGTCTCCGTCACCCCTGCTCAATATTTCAGCCAGAGAAGAGGTCTCGCGAATGGGATCGTATATGCAGGGGGCGGACTGGGCGGTGCGGTGACTAGCTTCGAGATGAACAGTCTTATCCAATCTCTTGGACCCGCTTGGGCCTTTCGAATTCTCGGAATAACCACACTTGCTGTTGGCTTACCAGCTGCATGGCTGATCAAGGAACGCAAGACTATCCGCACGACGACAATCATCGAATGGTAAGTACCATGTTATGCACTTGCCCATAATCGATATCTCACGTTTCTACACATACAGGTCTTTGTTCCGCGACCTCCGGTTCATCATGCTCTTCTTCGCGGGCGCGATCGGCACCTTCCCTCTCTTCGTCCCCCCATTCTTTCTCCCCTTGTACTCCGAATCTCTGAGCCTTTCGGCCAGCACAGGCGCAGGCCTCGTCGCGGGCTTCAACTTCTCCTCTGCTTTAGGTCGCCTCGGGTCCGGCTACGCGAGCGACAAGATCGGACCGTGAACGTCCTTTTCATCGTGCTCCTTCTCAGCGCGCTCAGCATGCTCGCCATATGGCCCATATCCACGTCCCTCGCCCGCTTGTTTCATTTGCGATCATCAACGGCGCCGCAAACGGCGGGTTCTTCGCCACCATGCCTACCGTCGTCGGCGCTGTCTTTGGTGCGGCGCGCGTCAGTGTCGCAATGGGTATGATTGTCACCGGCTGGGTCGGCGGGTACCTCATGGTGAGTCGAACCGCTACTAGCTCGGGATATCAATTGTTCTGAAAGTATATATCTATGAAGGGCGCGCCGATCGCAGGATACCTGCTAAATGCGTTTGGTGGGCCTGACAGCACGCTGTCGGCGTACCATCCAGCCATGTTCTACGCCGGCTCAATGGCGTTGGGCTCAGCGGGCCTTGTGTCTCTCTTGCGACTCAAGACAAGCACGAGTTTTTTCACGAAAGTGTAATACAAAATCTAACATCATCGCCTCGTTCCTCGCAGCGGCGATCAAGAAAAATAGACAGAGTCGTCGAATGATAGCTGTAGAACTCCTTGCGGTAGAGGCCATACGTTCTAGCGCAATGTGGTCGGATGGCATCTCGACTACTTATGGTCAATATATTGGCGGTACCGCAGTGTGATTACTTACTAAATACCTGAAGCCAATGGATTGTCGGCACATTCATACGTCGCGCTTCAGCACATTCAAGGATTGGATTCTTAACGAGGTTTCGCCGACTATCCTTGTGCCTCGTATAGTAAACCATGCGCGCAAGTACAGAGGCAAGGACCAGACTAGTAGCCTTTTTACTTGCGGAGCCGATTTTCGGCTCCGGGCTTTCTCCACAGGTCGGATGAATGAATTCCAGGCCCTTTCGGCATGCCTTCCGTTTCTAAAAACATGGTTCTGAATCACTCTGCCAGGCAGCCGATGAGTCGACCGATTGAAGCTGAGAAAACAATTTGAACTAAGCGCTAGCGTATGCCGCATCATTGAACCGTTTTTTCGTTGTGTTGTACTACCAGCTTAGGCCACTGTTTCCGAATTTCAACGGATGAAAAAATCGTCAGAGGGTTAGGAGCCACTGAGTGTTTCCGGAGTCGGTACCGGTTGAGCAGGATCCGGTTGCGTAAGAGGGTTTCAGAACTTGGGCACGAATGCCCGGCGTGGCTGCTTTTAATGGCTCTCTTTCAACTGTGAGTCAGCCGTCCATTCACTATATAAGCTGCTCGGGGGGTTGTGAGATGTACAGCACATTTGTGAATTGTTCGTCAACGACTTTGGAGATGTGTCCGTCCAAGTTCATTCTCGGTGAGTGCTATGCGTTTCACCCTTGGCTCGACGGCTAAGTAAACACGCATTGATCGTATCCACAGACGCGGGGTTATTTCCGGGAAAAGCCCAATTGACCTGTGACCACGATACAGCCCACTCAGGTGCGTTGGTCTTTCAAGCGTGACCACTATGATGTAGCTCTATAAACGAGGGTCGACATCAACGGAGCGCCATATGCCACGGCGCAATGATATATACCACTTCCAGTTCTGATTTCTTTTATCTTCATCTTGCATCAATTTCTGCTCAGGGTTAAGAAGCTGAACATTTTATTAGTGTCAAACCGCTGCAGCGTTCAGCGAATGGGTAGCAGGTACCCGCGACCAGTTCGAAACGACATATCTGGCTTCGGTCGACACAAGGCTCAAGCTAGCCCTACTTGAACTTTGAAGGCAAGGCTCAAGCACTCAGATGGGTTTTTGAATCGAGGCGGGCAGAAAGCGAAAGAGTGTCGAGGTGCCGGGCCCCTGCAATGGTGGACACATGGATGAGAATATCGTATGGGGGCTTTGTCAAAATATACAACAATGCAGGTTGTCTCAGCCGAAGAGGTTATCAGCAGAAGCCGGGCCTATGCCGGAAGAGATATCAATCGACGATCATTGATGCGAAGACCAAAACCTACACGGCGATCAAGTCCCTCCGCACTGTTCAAGATGATTCGGTGCAAACCGAGTGCGGCTAAGAAGGCTGAAGGTATTGCTCTGCCAGACTCTCAAAGAGAGCAAAATTCTTTCGACTATCTTGCTAGCCACTGTGTCAACCGAAGAGGACAATCGAATGAAAGGTCATGGGATGATATGTATCGAAGAAATGATTCATATACTTCTGTATGGTGCTGTCAAGAGATGCGTCTGTACTCGCACCGCAAGCAACATGGTCCACAGATTGCAATAAACGAAGTCAGTAGGCATTTGAAATAACAGAGAGAAATCGACTTCGTTTCTCGCAGTCGTCTGCATCGTTACGGATCATTCTGAGTTTTTGCGTTACGTTAAATTACTTATAATAGGCCATCGTGTTAAGAATCACCTGATGCCGACATTTGCACGACATAGGCAGTGGCTCTACACTGCTCTACACGAAGCAAGCTAAAAACAATGAGGTTTCGAATCCTGTAGTTTCTTTTGATTGGCGCTCAACCGCTAGTATAAAAGAGGAGCCCGATCCGCCGGCTTTTTCGTGGTTGCCGGGGGTGAAGATCGCAATCTTTCTCACGGTTCGATTTTGACGTGGCCGCCGATGATCCAAGTACTTCCTTTTACCACTCGCTGCCGTCAGACAGAGATTTGTACACAGCTGATACGGCCGCAATTGCGTACTGTTGGCAGTCTCTTGCCCGCGGAAAACCTTCAACTCCAATAAACCATCCTTCACGCAGACGAAATAGGACTGGGTATCTATAGAAAATACACGGCACATACGAGTACTAAGTAGTACATGTGAACCCCATTGCCTAGAAGGCAATAAAAGTCAAACCATGGGGTCTCCTCCATCCCCTAGCCGCCGAGCAGGACCATTCCCCGCGCATACAGTCGCGGCAGAAGCTTCGCTGCGATCTGCGTCCGCACCTGCGGCGGTGGTCCCCGGTTACAGTCGAAGTCTAATCGAAGTACACGCATTCGAGCAAAGGCCTCGCATTCGAGCAAGCGCACCGCTGCTCCAGGATCAGCCCATCGGCTCAAAGTGTGTGGCGCAGGCGCGGAAGACACGGCGAGCGAAAGCTCCTCGAGCAAGGGCGAGGCGGCGGCAAGTTGGCAGAGAAGTGCCTCCAGCCCGGGAGAGACGCGGATGCCGTGCCCAGCACTGACGCAAAGGGCACCGGTGAGGCAAAATGAGCGCAGGGAGGGGGTGTATTTCAGAAGGTCTTGATCTGCGAAGATCGCTGCCCAAAGAGGAATGTCAGTACTCAGCGCAACAGCGCAATGCGCTCATAGAAGATTCAGACATAACGTACACGGGTGCTTTGGGCTCTGGAATCGCAGAGTTAAGCGCAGCAGCCTCTGCCCACCGCGTTAAAGTACCCCGCCAGCCTCGGGTCGGGGTTCATAGAGTCCATGTCCATGTCAATGTCCGTCGCACCGAGATGGAAGTGCCGCCACTTTAGCCATTGCAACGTGTTTAGAATGAGAGTGATGCGGAGCCGGTCTAGCTTGAGTTCTGTTAGAGAAGAGGCTTTGCGAAACTCTTTCTCTTGGCCGTAGCATATTGTGCGCTCGATGGTCAGAGCTTTGATCGAAGGAAAGCGGAGAAGCAAGGACTCCATATCGGCGCAGCTCGCAAAGCGCGCGGTGGAGATTGATAGGGCGGTGATGTGGGGAAGCAATTGCTGTGGGCCTGGCAGCTCAAAGTCTTTATCATATAGAAGCGAGAGCCGGTGGAAGTGTAGTTCGCGGAGATATGGGAAGATGGGGAGGATACGCCAAAGCGCAACGAGGTCGCAGTATTCGAGGCTCGTCGCATGCAGGGACTTTACGCGCATCGTGAACGTGTTGTGCGGACACTCGAGGAGCGCGAGGAAGGAGGAGAGGTTTGACGTAGTGACATGCACGCTGTCACATAGGTGGTATCGGCTGGCGGGCACCCAGTTGCGGCTGACGAGACCGCAGGCGCGCAACGCGGCGGCGTTGTCGTGCAGGTCGTCGATGACGTGATCGATCACTTCTGACGGGAAAGAGGGCAGCATTCTGGATGGTGTATGGCAAGTATATCTTTATATCTTGGATTGAATTGCTCGGATGAAATGGGGTATGTCGATCCTCAAGGAAACGGAACGTGTTGAGCGCGTCTCCGAGGGTGAGGCGAGCGCCCGGCTGATACGGCGATCAGTCAGCCCCTTGAACTCGGAATGATCGGCCCGGAACGGCAACTTGCTCACTCACCGGAAAAAAACAGCGCGCTATGCTACGATATGCCGTCGCTTTCAACTTCCACTCGGTTTCTTCGCAACTTGCCGCTCTCACCCTGTATCTATATCATGCCCGTTCATCTCCGTCGACCCACGCACGTCAAAGCACCGCACCACGCCAACAACATCGACATGTCATCCGGCATGTTAAGTTACTACCATTCAGCATCACAAACCGCTCAATGTCCTACTCTTTTCTCGGAGGTTTGAAGGCACGGCCATTGAGGGCCTTTCATGCTTTACCCAGATACCACACCGGGCCATATATTTGTGATATTGCGCAGCTGCGATGTCGAGAACATGCTCAGGCTGGGTAGCATCTCATGCGCTGCATAACATCTCTCTGGCAAAGCTGCAGATTCTCCATTCCACGCGTCGATGATTATATTGATATGTCCAACTTCGCATCCTATTGATATGAGATAGGACGACGCCACGTATTGAATTGCCGTACGAATCTCCTGCCGATAAACATCCATGTCTACTCAGTTCTTCTTCAGCAGGCGTAGGCATTTCAGTTCGCATACGGCAAGGACAAGCTTTGAAGCCATACAAACGGATATCTCTTCAAGATAAGTTCGGTTCTGATGTCACGGCATCCACAGCAAAGACCCGGACGTCCTTGCGGCGTAGCCTAAGTTGAGCGTGGAGCAAGTGACGGAATACAATCACAATATTGAATATCGAGCATCCATGCTTATTGCACTTAGCGGGGATCATTCAAAGGTTGAATACGCCATGTTGATTTTCATGTTCGACTTGTTGGTGGCGAAGCTGTTCCTGTAAAAAAGTTCGCATAGATACTGAACTGGTGAAGGGATACAATGAAGCAGATTGAGCCTGCGACTCAAACAAGACCCGCTGTTCATGGGACTTGGATGTTGAACATTCATGCATTACGTAAAGGTTGAACATCACGTGAAATGTCGAGCCGATGTGACTATCGTTGCGACTTTCGGTGGATATCTCCGCTCTGTGTTCACAAACCTGGATTTTTTATTGCCTCTCCGATGGAATGCTCTCGCTGGCTGCGGCGTGGCTTGTAGGTTTCCAATGGTTGCCTACAACTTGCCAACTTGCTCGTTGTTTGATTCTAAAGTTCAAACCGCAGTGTATTCGGCGCAACGTTAACGTTCCTGAAGTATTGGCATAGTGTACAAGCCAAGAGAAGAATTTTGAATCCTGGAAGCAATGCTGCTGCTTCAGAAGCAATGCTGCTGCTTCAGAAGCAATGCTGCTGCTTCAGAATCGCGATCACGTAACTAACCGATTCCCTGTTGACGCGCTCCCTGGGTTGTTGCGAGCTGTACTATCGAGCCAGAAATGTTCTAACGTCTTCATTAGGGAGAAAAACAACAATAAACCGCTCGTAATGTACATTGTCCGTCCGTTGAGCGATGGCACCGAACGGCATTCCCGCAGCCCTGATTGTTCGCCGCTTGCTATATTGGGTTTTGAAGGCCACAGCACGCGAGTATAAGAGACCCAGATGTTCCGCGTTCTTCCACTCCCCAAATTTCATTCTATTTTTCCTCATTGACCCCAAGCACCCTGTTTTGCGAAATACGCCGCCTGCTTCCTTTAAATTTTCTCAACATGCCCAAAGACACCTCGCACCCGTTGTCTCGATATCACGTCTCTCCGCTGAAGCGGCGGAACGCCGTACATTCCCCGTATATCCCTCAGACACTCGTATATATCCTCACCTCGTCCTCTGAGACATGCCGCTGACTGAGATGGCATTAGGCCTCCTTCCTACCCCTCAATCCGACTCCTACAGTTATCGTGCATGGCCTATCATCGCTCCACATTTCAAAACATCCGACTCCTGCTCCGGATGCCCCCACTCAGAAATGTCCGGTATGCGTCCCTACCACGTCCTCAATACATTTCTTTAACTGCGAGGGCCTAGGACCCATCCCTACCCCTCACCCCAACTCCTTCTACGATTATCGTCCGCGGCTTGTCATCGCTCAACCTTTCTTCCCGTGCTGCTCATTCCATATCTGACAATTCATGGAACACGGTCTCTACCCCGCCCCCTGCCCAGAAGCTGAGTCCAATGCCACCGCTCCCTTCGTACTGCACCGAGTGCTACACGTACCCCATGCCCACGCGCGAGGCGCCTAACAACCCTCCGACGCGCCGCACGTCCTGTTCATTCCTCTTGGCGGCCTCGAAGACCCGTGCGAAGGCGTCTGCGTCGCCGATATCCTCCCCGACGGCCCTAAATCACTCCACGATCCCGATGCGCGCGTCCTCCAAGATTTTCCCGGCTCCATTTCTTGCATCCTGTCCGTGCGTATACACTCCTCCCCTCGGTGTTCACTTTACGTTCGAGTTTTAAATTTGTCTACGACGTAGGTAAACGGCAAGGATCTGCCACATTCCAATTTCCTCATTCCCGGGAATTGCCAGCACATGCCGATCTCTCGGTCCGCCCTCGCGCTGTGGATCGCGCGAGCATACCAGGAGCATGTCGGTGGTGAGCACCAGCACATGAAGCTCCTCAACTTTGAAGCCACGGAGGGCGGCATCTGGAGGGCGAATGTTGCAGGACGTCCTGCTTCTGCTTCTTGATGATGTGATCTCTCGTAGACAGACGCTACAAACACAAGTCACGTACCTCGCTTTCTTTTTAAACTTTCCGGTAGCGCATTCATGAGCCGACAGTCCGCAACTTCGAACAATAACGCTGCTTGTCTAATCAGAGTTCCGAGTGTGGACCCGTCATACCAGTGATTAGTTTTCTACTTGCAATCATTCTGACAACGTGCAGCAGCGCATCGCGCCCATGAAAAACACCTGCTCTTGCGTCATCAGTACTTGTAATATAGCGGAATTCGCCTAGACATTCCTTGCAATCAGCAAGGCGCGTGCACAACCCAGTAAAGTTCAGAGCGGCATGATATTACCCTGGCTAGTTTTGAATTCCAGCTCGCTGACATGCAGTCGAGTACAGACTCCGGAAGGACGTCAAGACGACAAAAATTGAGGATCCAGTCAGCAGGGAGACATATTGTGTGTGTGTGTTTGCAGATAAATTAATAAATAAGACACCCAACGACACGGCTCATTCGTAGACATTAATGGAGTTGAACTGGAAGTACGCGTCGACGAAGGCCGAGGGGTTCTGGTCGACGTAGCCTGCAGGTAGTCAGTACCAGCGCTGTGTTTCAATGACGATGCGTACTGTTGCATGTCGAAGGACATCCCGAATTCGCGTACACAGACCCCGCCCAATCGCCACCTACGGGAGTCGAGTCGAGTGAGTAACTAACGTTCTGGTCAACGAGGCAAAACGAGCACGAACAGAAGGTGAGATTGATGATGATGTTATTAGCATCAAAGAACTGCTGGATGTTGCAGTCGGTGTTGGGGAAGTTGGCAGTGGGCGTGCCCTGCAGCACGAATGAAACAAAAGAAAATCAGAGCCACGATAGCATGGCTGCGCATTGGGTACGCACCCAGTTATCGGTATCAACGCTCGTGGTGCCGGCCTTGACGTCGGCAGGGACGCTCGCATCGTTCCGACTCCAAAACCACACGTTGATGAAGGAGTTCGTGCGCTCGATCGCATACCTGCACGCGCGCGCGCGAATGAATTAGCACAATACGATCATACTGGTTGCAATCGGCCAACGGACCATCCACCGCCGTCAGCATTGAACGTCGGCCCGAAGCTGGACGCCGCGCTGGAAATTACTCCGCATCCCGAGTTGCCGTTGACAGCCGTGTTGCAGTCGAGTTGCAGAGCTGTCCTATAGAGACCATTGATACCGTTCCGATTAACACCGAACTTTGATTCTCACCCAGTCTGCGTCCGCGCGGCAGGCATGGTGCATCCTGAGTTCCTGTTCAGAGAGATATCTCAGAGATTGTATTTCATCCTACCGGGCGAAGTGTGCAGGGTGATCTGTCTGTCCCCTGATTATTGACTCCTTCAATGATATCAACTTCACCCTAACGACGCAGTTTTATCAGACGTTATATGGAGAAGGTAGGAACGCACCCCGGCAGGCCAATTCGCTTCATTCGTTTCCCATCTGCGTTGAACTTAGAACCGTTTGAGGGGCGCGAAGAAGGAATTTGCACATACACAGCAGGCCATGTTCTACGAAAGCGTTGGTTGAAAATATGGTCATATACCGATAGTACTCACCCGCAACCCTGTGGCATGTGAACAATATCAAATCTATTTTCGAAGCCAAGGTGAACATCTGGGGACCTGTGATTACAGAGAAAGACTCACACCGCGACGTGGGTGGTGTACGCATTGTTGGTTCTAATCCGGACGGAGTTGCGCCCCACGGAGCTAGAATCGCTGATAACAGTCTTGAAGTCCGCGCGAAGGATGAAAGTGTTGCCGGATGCGTAAGTCAGATTCTGCGCCTGCGCGGTCGCCTGGTCGACATAGTTTCTGAAACACTTTTTGAGTCACGAATGTCGATAAACAAGACCCGGCAGCGACTGACACACGGCCAGCTGTGGGATCCGGTATGGCTTCAAAGTTGAACGAGTTGTAGAAACCTGTTCCGACGATGTTTTCGGATCGCGAATAGGTCGCACCATGAACAGAGGAGGCGAGGGAGGCGAGGGAGGCGAGCAGAGTAGAGGTCGAAGATATGCCTTTCATCGCGAACGGGGTTGCGCGAGACGGTGGTGGATGCGCGGGGAAAGTCGGATTATTAGTGCGTCATGTAAAGGGGCTCTTTAAGAGAATCGACCACTGGTGGTTAGTTAACGTGGCACACGCGGGTTACCATCATCTGGCGTCGTCAAAGAGGGCACAAGATTTGAAGTCCATGTGGGTGAGACGGAAAAAGCGGAACCAAAATAAGTCAGCGCGATACTCGTACCGGCAGGCTGAAGTTCTGGATCTTGTTCTCAGATCCGCTCTGTGATCAAGAGAGGCAACGGTGCATCTTGGGTGTGGAAGGGCGGATACCGCTGGATACCGACGCCCTCGGCAAGACATCTCATTGATTCATCTGATTAGGAGGAGGAGATTTATTATTACCACCGTCTCATCTCGGATCCGCTCCTTCAATCTAGGGCGTCAGCAGCTGAGCATGTTTGAGGTGTGCACTCGAGTCCGTGCAATCGCGCCTTATCCTATCCGGAGCGCCAAAACTAGAGATAGGAGCAATGATTTGCGGAGTGGTATACTATAATGGCTTTAGCAACCGTTGTCCAGTGCCGACAGACCGCAGTAAACGAAAAATGTAATTTCGTGGTCCCGTGAGGATCCCCGTGCGCGTGCAGGCGCGTGGCCAGGCTCCACAGGACGGAGCATATCAACGCTCTCGAGGAAAGAAGACTTCTACTAGATTGCTGTCGTCGGGATCATGATTCATAATGGATGCAAAGTGGATGCATCACATGCGCACCGTGTATTTGCCGTATATTCTCCTTCGCCCGAGCAAAATCACGTTGGCTCCTCTTGGGTGGGGTATGTTCAAAGCAAAATCAAAGGTGGCGCGGAACCATGATGAGTGGACCACGATTGCGTTCGAGTCAAGTCAAGTACGTGGCAGTTGGCGAGCGCTGAACCTGGGCCTCCAATCTTGCTCGAGACGCGACTAAGCTACGCCGAGCGGAGAAAAGCATACATTTGCATCCAATTAAGGCGGGGTTTGAAGTTGAGGATTGTCTCCGAGTACTCCGAGTCAGCATCCAGAGTTGTAGCCAGGAGTCGGGGGAAGAATCGAAGGGTCGTCACATAATCCATCACGGTGACACCACAGCAACCATCATCGGCTATTGCAACAGGGAACGGTCAATCAACTTTCATTGATTGTCGAGTGTCTGTCACCGTCTGCCGACCGCCAAGCAAATGTGCCGCTGGCCTGTTTGCGAGGAAACTGCAAGTTTGGGTTTGCAAAAGCCTCAGTTCACAGTCGTATGTTTTGTCGGGCTGTCAGAACCATCCTCTCACCATTTCGGCCGATTTCACCTCTTCGCGCATCGCGAGCTCTGTTTTTATGGCCACTGTTGGGACGGCTGTCTCACGCTCACAGGGACAGAGAGCGTCTCCAGCGTAACAGCGGATGCTCCGGGTTTCGCTTCTTACAAAGTCAAACAGGACCCCTGAAGAGGTAAGATACACATCGGTATTTGGAGATTTTTCTCCGGGCTGGAAACCTTGACAACAAGCCGAGATCTCTGTTCGGAACAGGATCAGACTCTCGAAAATGTAATTTCGGATTCTTTGTCCGGAGTCTGGACTTGCCTCAAAGGTCAAAAAATACTCTAGGTGCCCGTCATTCATTATGGCACCCAGCGTGGAATATTTAGGTACAACGCGGTACATGTGTTACATGCTTTACATTGGGACAGATTCCATGCAGGATTGCCAAGCCGTTGCGACGACAAACTCAAAGGAATATCGGTGTCCATGTTGAAGGCAAGCGAGATTGTTCATTAGTTGAATTAGTGGTTTGGACAAGTTAAAGCATGTACCGAAAACTGCGATTTCGTGCCACTCGTATTGCATATAGGCACAGACAGTGGTCAAAATAAGTCAAACATGATGCCGGCCACTCACTTGGCAGCAGCAACTCGAACGCGGCATGGAACGCGGCATCAACGTAATCGAGTCGGACTGTCCGAGACTGTCCGACAAAGCCTGTCCGCATCAAAATTGTTTTACGGACTAGGAGTCTGATCATGAGGTACCTTGAATCGAAGATTCTAGCTGGACCAAGGGTCCGAAGTCTTGAAATCTGAGCAACTTTTTGACCGGATTGGTATCACACGCACGTTGAGCCACTTTCAAGAAATTGTGTCCGGCCTTTTGTATCCTACTTACTAGCGCTGTCGTTAGTAGTTCTAGTCAAACAATACTTAGCGACTGCCTCCAGGCTTGAGCGTCACTTCAGGTAGCAACGCCGTGGAAGCAAGATTTTGACTGCGGCTGTCTTTTGCGAAAAGGAAAGAAAAAATGTGCACGCACGTCGGGGCCGTTCACTTCCTCAAGGTTTCTGGATGTTGTTGGCATCACTGGCACTTTGCGACCCATTGCTTTTCCGAACCATAGACGCCCTTTTTCAATTTTGACCCTGTATCGATCACAGGATATTTGAAAATATATGCGAGACGCGAAGTTCCATATGGTTTCGAACAACGTTTGTAGACTAGTACTACCGTTGATCACCGTCCATGAAGATCCTTGACCCGACCACTTTACGCTTATGTATCTTGTATTATGAATGTGCGCCCGCTCACCCTCGATACGGACGCTTTCAAGCACCAACCCGAACGGCGACGGAAGCCTGAGAAACGTGAGCTGACAGTGAATCATTGAAGCGTGAAGAGTATATGTAGGGACTTTCACACAACTGCTCCGGTCTCTTCGAAGGAAAGATGTATTCTACTAGCATCGCTTAAAGAGCTTGAACATTTCCGCGGCCCACTGTGAGTCATCATCCTGAGGGAATATTTCCGAAATTATCCGTGGACCGTCATGAGGGGTCGGTCGTTCACATGACAACTCTTATCACCCGATGAACGCTCTACAACTTCAACTTCAAGGTCTTCTATTTCTTGCATATCTCTTGCATTAACCAGAGAAAGCCAGCGGTATAATTGATTCTTCACCGCTTCCATTCTGTTCACTCGCAACTCAACCTCCTAACATTCTACGCTGGTCTGCTGAAGCTTTATCGAAACTCGGAAGACTGATTTCAGCTACACATGTGGTTGTATACTCGTGGATCGCGAAGCTGACTGACGGCGATCGGTGTGAACGTCCCCGTGATGACCTTCCACGAGCTGCACCTAACACCACAGAACACCACGCTGTCACAACTCTCCAAAGCGGGATACCCATCGAAAATCGCCAAGCTTACCGTGATAGCGGCCAGTCTCGAACGGCTACCCCTGAAAGTGCGGCGTACAAAAAACAGGCATGATCTCAAGAAACACTCGTCGCAGCTACCTCCTCCGCACTACGCTATCCGCAGAATTCTGAATGAAGTCTTTTTCGCACTCGCCATGGCGTCCGTTGTCGCCGCTGACCGCACCATAACGGTCCGGCTATCCTTTCCTCCTCGAATCGCCCTGCTGATTTACCGTCGTTGTCGGACAGGTGTACAACGCTTGCCCCTTCACAATCTGGTAGGCCATTCATCCGCGTTGTTCTCGAGTGTTTGATCATGATACCTGACCAGGCCTGCGGTTTGTCTACAACTTTCATAGAATGCCATGCCAGCATGCGAGGCTAACCGTTTCCCGTCCAGTACTTCACTTCTTCTGGTGGCAACCCATCCCAGGCTACAGGGCAAGTTTACGCTTTTGGCACTTCGGGTCGCTCGCTGACAGTTCATGTAGATGGCAGGCGGACGCGTACACTGCCGTAACCTTCTCCGTGCCCAATAACTGGGTACGTGCCGTTTACGCGAATAGGATACTGGTTCTCAGATTCTCTAGGACGGACGCATCTGGGTATGTTCCCTCACCCTGGTTGCTGTCCGTGAACAATAATTTCAATAGGGTCGCCGCAACTGCAACTTTTCCAGCAATCCCGGCCCGAACTCTTGGCCTCGACGGTGATGCAACGGCGGCCTGGTATGATCGCGTCTGCATGCGGCGTTGTATGCTGTTGCTGACCCCTGTCACAGCAATGCGACCGTACTACTGGCACTGTGCGTCAACTTACCCGGAAGGCACAGTGTGGCTAAAAAAATTATCTTAGGGTGTCCCTCCCGCCACCCTGGCTGAGTTCAACCTGGACGGTGTCGCGCGCGCGCTCGCGCTGCTTACGGAATCAGCCGATCACGTCCGAATCAAACACAACCATCGTCCGCGGTTCAGTCGGACACTGCGCGCTTCGGGCGCCACTTGTTTCAACTACTTCACTATATATACTCTGCATGTAAGTACCTTTCATACAAGAGAATTCGATCCCTCCGTTTGCCTCTTAGTTTTCGTATGCCGCCGTCTCGCTGAGCCCTCGTCGCTGCTCATGTTCGCCGCCCTCGCCGTTGCTCTTTTATTCGTTCTTGTCTCCGTTCCCGTCGTCGCTCTCCGCCTCGCCAACGTTTCGTATCCCGCCGTCGCCGCCGTCCACAGCGCCTCGAGTGCCGAGCAGGTCTTGACCAACTCGCACACACAGATCCCGCCTATCATCCTTGCCGCATTTCCATTTATTTGGATTCTGCTCGCGCTCGGACGGTGGGTAGGTTCGTCATTTTGGAGCCCACCGCGAGGGGTCTCAAAGACTGTTCTCTCGGGCTCGTGTCGCGCTTGCGGGCCCCCCTCGCTTCATCTGTTCGCTTCGCATCACGATCCGCCAATTCAACCAGACTCGCCGCCTCCTGCCACGTCGGAAATTAATTCGCCGTTCACGTCGCTGTCTACGCCGCCACCGACACCCCGGTCCCTCAGCCCTCCGATGTTTTACCAGCTTTATCCTCGGCATTATCGTCAACACCTCCGATTTTACCGCCGCCGCTTCCCATGCCCGCCCGAAATGAACGCGCCGCCCCCGGCTTCGTTTCCGACAAGCCCCGCGAGCTCCGCCAGTATTTTCGTGACCTCGAATTTTCATTTTCACGTTCCTGCATCACAGCTCCCGCCGAGAAGAAATTCCACGCGACTCGCTTCCTCACGATTGACGACCAAGACCTGTGGGAGTATCTCCCCGAGTTCTCTGACCACGACGCGTCCTACGAACAGTTCGCCGCCGCCGTCTTTCGTCTTTATCCCGAAGCTGACCCCGACCGCTGGTATTCCCGCTCCGACCTCGACGCTCTTGTCACCGAGCTCTCGCACGTCAAAGATCTCTCGCGCACACGTTTCCACGAATTTTATCGCAGATTTTTCACTATATCTACATTTCTTCGTACTAAAAGCCGCCTTTCCAATTTCGAACAGAGCCGTTTCTTTCTCCTCGCTATTCCTTCATATATTTTACCCGCCGTTCAGTTCCGCCTCCATATTCTCTTTCCAAACTTAAATTTCGACGATTTCTTTCCTCTTTCTGACCTCCGTGACGCCGTTGACTATGTCCTCGTTTATTCTTCCGTACATACACAGCCGCCGTCGTTAAGCCATTTACCTACCGATTCCGCGCCCGCGCCAGTACCCCCACCCGCCGATCCATCCGTTGCCACGCTCCTCGCCGCCGTCAATCAGCTCGTACGAGTCGTTTCGCAACCGCAGACGCCCGCCGCCGCTTCGCATCTCGACTCGCAGCCCGCACGATCCCAGGTCGCAGTTCCCCGCCCCAGCTCGCCGCCAGCGCCGCCATTCAGTCCCCGTGCATGCTCGTATTGCAGTGAGTTCACGCACCTCATCGCACGATGCCCGTCCGTCCCCGCAGATATTCGCGCCGGCCTTTGTAAACGCAACACAGAAGGCAAAGTCGTTCTTCCTTCCGGCATGTACGTCCCGCATCGCATCGCAGGCCCGAATCTTCGTGCACGCATCAGTACTTGGCACGCTCAAAGTTCCGCACGCACCCTCGTATCCGCGCCGTCCCTCGCTTCTGATTTGGCAGCCACGTCGTCGTCCCCGCCCGCGTCCGCCGCATCGTCGCATACGCCCGCTCCCGCTCGCACGCCCCCGCGCCCGCGTTTACCGTGCAAACCCGTATCGCCGCTCTTGAAGCCGAGATCGCCGCCATACACCGCCGTAAAGCACAGCAGCAGAACGTGCCGTCACCGTCCGTTACTGCGCCGTATACGCTCCCGCCCGCGCCGTCTCGCAGCACCGTCTCGCCGTCGTCCGCACCGTTACGACCTGCCGCGATCCACGTGTTTCACACAGCGCAGTTGATCCAGCCCCGAGCAGAACCGTACCAGCCACGTATCGAGCGTAGCCCAGCGACCCAGAGCTTCGCACAGACGCCGTCGCCAGCCCCCGCGTCGTTAAGAGCCCCAGGGTCGTTCCAGTCGAGTCCGGATAGTCGTTCAGCAGCCCCGAGCTCAGCGCCGACGCCTACGTCGTTCCCCGCGTCGTATTGCGCTCCGTATGCGCTTCCGCTCACGCCGCCTCACAGCGCTCCGTTGTCGCCGTTCACGCAGCCTCGCAGCATTCCGTCGTCGTCATTCGGACAGTCGTTTTCCGGCCGCGTTTCGTACCAGCAGCACCCCGAGCGTAGATCCGCAGTCCAGACCTTCGTGCAGACGCCCCCGCCGTTCCCCGCGCCGCATTTGTCCCGGATTCGCAGCTCTTCGCTTCCGCTAGCGCCCAGCCACGTCACGACGATGTTGCCGCCGTCCACGCGTTCGCAGGCGGTCCCGCAGTAGTTCCGCACGTACCCCAGTCGCAGAGCCGTCGTTCCAGCGCCCGAGTTGACCCCAGGTCGCGAGAATGTCGTACAGCGCTTCGTTGACAGTCGCACGCGCAGAGAGACGAGCCCCACTTGCGCCAGCTTCGTCAGCCGCATCTCCCCGTCCTTTTCTTGTCTTCTTCTCGAGCTTTTGCTGTTATTTGACTTTCATTCGCCGCCGCAGACGCTTTGCACCGCCCAGACGTCGAAATCTCAGTTGGGAGGACGCTACGCCCCACTTTTGCGACGCACCAAGTTTTCCCTTTCATTTCCTTTCCATCCGCCCTCGTCCGCGCTTCCGTCCGTTCCCCGAGTCGCATTCGACCTCGTGTCGTCTTCCGTATCGTCGCCGCCGTCGCCAAGTGACCAGGGACGGTCACATTTCCAGTTGGGAGGAGATGTCGCGCGCGCGCTCGCGCTGCTTACGGAATCAGCCGATCACGTCCGAATCAAACACAACCATCGTCCGCGGTTCAGTCGGACACTGCGCGCTTCGGCGCCACTTGTTTCAACTACTTCACTATATATACTCTGCATGTACCTTTCATACAAGAGAATTCGATCCCCTCCGTTTGCCTCTTAGTTTTCGTATGCCGCCGTCTCGCTGAGCCCTCGTCGCTGCTCATGTTCGCCGCCCTCGCCGTTGCTCTTTTATTCGTTCTTGTCTCCGTTCCCGTCGTCGCTCTCCGCCTCGCCAACGTTTCGTATCCCGCCGTCGCCGCCGTCCACAGCGCCTCGAGTGCCGAGCAGGTCTTGACCAACTCGCACACACAGATCCCGCCCATCTCCTTGCCAGCATTTTCATTTATTTTGATTTTGCTCGCGCTCGGACGGTGGGTAGGTTCGTCAACGGAGACGGCACAAGCGACTTCTACGATGTCTCCCTTATTGACGGCTACAACTTACCGTAAGCAATCCCTTCGTTGCTTTGATGTGTCGTTCTTACGAACGCACGCAGTATGCGTGTCACCAACAACGTCGGCTGCCCCTCTCCCGCATGCCCCGTTGATCTCGGCCCCCTCTGTGCGTCTTTTGCTCTTGCTGCGCTAATGGAACGTCCTCGATTAATTCGCTCCTTGTCCATAGGCCCTCCGCACTGCAGGGCCTTATGACTCCTCCGGCTTCCCCGTGGGTTGCAAAAGCGCATGCTACGTTACCTCTCTCGCTGGGGAAACCAGTGCGTTCCTTTCCACCCAACTACTCGCTTTGTGATCTCCATCCCTGTGTTCGCTAGACAACAACCCCAACTGTTGCACTGGCATCTACGGCACTGCCGCGACTTGCCCTTCTTCCGCGTCCAAGACTACTCCTTTTTCAGTGCGTATATGCGCCTGCGATTCACAAACTGATTGATTGACTCGAGTACAGAGAACAACTGCCCCAACGCCTACGCGTACGCTTACGACGAGTCCAGCGAAAGCGCCCTCTGGACTTGCGGGGCCAGCAAGCAGGCTGTCTATACCATTACATTCTGCCCTGCCAGTTAATCTTTCTGGCTGGCAGTACAATTTTGGGTTCAACGCGAGGGCTGCACATGGGAAACGGTTTTTTGAATAGTTGATAGATAATTGGGTTTGTTGAACCATCAATGGTTCGGCTGTAGGCAGCTTCGTCTCATCATGTTATGAAAACACGTACATTGGCTCGTAGTCAATTTGTTTGCGAGAGGAGGATCAGGAACGGCGCGGAGGAAACTGAGAGAATTCGATTTGCTCAACTCCGACAGTAGTACATTCTGCTGAGGTCATAACCTTGACGTCGAAAAGGAAATTTTTTGATGATAATGCCAGCAGTTCTCACCTTCAATGACCACAAACTCGCGAGAGAACAAAGAAACCCACATTCAAACACTGTTTTACGTAAGAAGACCCTGCGAATCTTCACCTCGCCACGAACGAAATATTGGCCGGAGCCCACAGATACGCGCACCGGAGTGCCTTCCGCGGCGGGCAGCAAGGCAACCCGGCAGCCTGTGCGATGGGTTTTCCCACTTTCCTCCAACTGCGCCCCCACGGCAAAAGACACGGTCGCGGTCACACCAACGGGTATGCCGACAAGAAGTGAGAACGCATCCGAGCTGTTGCCCCACGAGACGGTAAGGTTCCCGAAGGGAGTGCGCATCCACCCGCTGGCGGACGTCAAATTCGAGTTAATGAACGCAGGCGCAATGTTGACGGTCTGAAAAGCAGTGCTAGTTGCTTGGATACCGAGGACGTATTTGTAGAACCAGTCCTCGAAGGTCCCGAGGAAGTGCTACGCCTCGTCGTAAGCCCTTTGAACGAGAATTAGGATGATGAATCGTACGTGATCATGCGAGCGAGCGGTGAGGAGCCAATGCTCCCACTACACATCGATCTGTTTCAGCGTATGCAAACTAGAGAAGCAAAGAACACACCATGGTGGTTGCACCGTTCACAATCCAATACCCCAACTGGGATATGTCGTCTGCTCCGCCAGCCCCAATGCCGTATCTCCGTGCCCAAAGGCCGTCAGCATCGGCAAAATCTGTTTGCTACTCAAAGCGCCAGTGTTAAGATGACCCCCGCGCGCCTGTACATCCGAAACGACGCTGTCGGCAACGACCTGCGCCGTCGTCGCATTGGGCGTCAAATTGAAGGCCAGCGAAAGCAGGTTGTGCGACTGCCGGTACCCGCTGTCGCCGACGCCATTGTAGTGCCCGGTGGTGGCGTTCAGGAACGCGGCGTTGAAAGAGTTCTTGATCGCTGCCGCTTGAGAGGCAAAGGTCGATGCGTCGGCTGTATTATTGAGGACGGTGGCGACGGTCGCCATCGTGTCAAACATGTGATAGCTATCGCGAATCATCAGCGAAAAAGCCCTGCGCAGAATTCCAGAATCCAAACACACAGATACGCGGTAGCAGGGACCCGCGATCCTCGGGAGGATTGCCACCGAGAGGCGAGGTTTCCTGAGTACACATGAGCCAACGAGCTGAGTGAACACTCGGAGAAGTGCGCTTACAGGCGTATCCCAGTCGCCCAAGCTCGTGGTGGCAATGTTGCCCGGGGATCGTCCGAGCTCAAACTCAATGTATGCCTTCATCCCGGCGTAGTTGTCGGAGAGCACGCGCGTGTCACCGCGGTACGAATAGATGAACGCCGGGATCAGAACGAGGGCAGCGCTGTGGACGAGAGTGAGCTGAGATTGTGGAGTACAGAAGGAAAGGCGGGCGGGCATATGCATGCACTTACTGCCACGGGTCCGCCTGATTGTTCGCCCCCAGCCGGAGTCCGGGATGATCACAGCCGGCGGCCCACCCGCGAGCGAGTCTGTCGTGTCCTGCGAATATTTGGCCAACAGGTCCGCGGCATCCAAATTGGCGAGGAATGACTCCTGCCTCATCGTTAGCACACTCTTTGAAGTAAAGCTTCAGGGCACGCACCGCCGAGAGCTGCGCGTCGCCAGTCCTACAATACTACATCAGCATCGTCTCGCTGCGCAAGATGATAAAGCATAAATCAGATGCATACTTACCACCCATTCTTCTCAAACGTCGGACAATCCGTCGGGATAGAGTGCACGTTGTTAAGAAGGGGTATATACCGCCGCGGCGTGCAGCTGATTGAGGAGGTTGCTCGAGCTCGTAAAGTCGCCATACTTGTCGAGGTCGTCGTGCGCAACCTGGCCAATGATGTCCGCGGGCGTCGGGTCAGCGGGCCCAGGCCACCCGAAGATCGTGATGTACTGGTAGCCTATGTGAAGAATGGCTGAGTCGGACTTCGGTCGACAGGCGATTAGCGACAACGCACCCTTGTACGAGAACTTGGGCTCAAAGACCTCGGGCGCGCCCGTACCGGCGAGCCAGAAGCGATCCGTCTGCCAGTTGTTCTGGTAATAGTGTTGCAGGTCTACGAGAGCTGGTTAGCCGCGGCGCATTTGAGGAAGAGAGACGGAGGCGCACCTTCCCAGATGACCGTCCCATCGGGGTTCAGCTTCTCGCCGTAGTGCACGGTGATGAGGGTGCCCTTGGGGCCTTGCGCGGTGAGGCGCACCCAGCCAACAACCACCCGGTCGAAGGCGGCGACATATTGTCTTGAAGGAAGGAAGTGAGTCAGCCCACGGACGGAGCGGAGAAAGACGGCCGATGACGACGACAGAAAACGTAATCGTGCCCGTCCTAGCGAAAGATGGGGAAACAAACACTCACCCAGGCACGGGCTGCGTAATCGACACAGGTGTGAGCGTCTCCACAACACGCGTTGGCGGATTCCTCGCGCTAACAAGCACCCCCTTTGGCGCCGCCGCCACCAACGCCGTATTCCACATCGAATCGTCGAAGCCAGGCAGATCCCACCCCGGGATCTCGTAGCTCGCTACACGGAGCACTGTCAGCCTCTTCTCCGGCGGGGTGCGACGCAGGACGCACCGTCATAGTTCTCCCCCCAAAGACATCGTCCAACCTCGTCGGGCCCTCGATATTCTTCCAGCTCCCATCGCTGACGACGCGTTCGTTCGTCCCGTCCGTGTAGCCCAGGGAGAGGACGAGCCGGAGGACGGGCTCCCCGTGCCAGGGTGCGGTATTCCAGTTCCAGACGTTACCCTGGGTGACGCCGTAGTGGCTCCGCCCGAGCTCGGCGGCGATGACGTTGGCAGAGGATGACGAGGAGAGGAGGCGCTTGACGTCGAGCGACACGTATTGCATGCGCGTGTCGTACTTGGTGAACCCCGGGGTGAGGACGTGGTCCGAGACGGGCACGCCGTTGAGCGTGATATGAGCGTACCCGCCCACAGCGTAGTACAGGCGCGCGTAGCTCACCTACGGGGTCGTTAGTATCGGTGGGGACGAGCGAGGAGGGGAGAAAGGCTGGGAAAGGAGCGGGGGGTGGATGATGGATGATAGACGCACCTCCTTGCTCACGCTGAACCCCTTCCGCATCAGCGGCGCCGGGTGCTCCCCCAACGGATCCGCAATCCCCACCCCCGTCCCCCACGGCTGGACCCCGTACGCGCCCTCTCCTGCTGCTTGCACCCACCCCGAGCCCGAATCGTCTAGTCCCGTATCGGCAAAGTCTGACGGGACGGGAGACCCTGGGGCGGTAGCCTTCCATGACGTGTCAGACACGACGGAGGAGGTCGAGCCGTCGCTGTACAGGACGTTCGCGGAAAGAGAAGACCCGCAGGGGAGGGCCCGCCGCTTGTTTCGTCGGGGTCGTTCGTCGCCAGTACGGCGAAGACGTTGGTGCCGTTGCCGTTGAGAGGAACGTTGTCGAATTCAAAGCCGACTTGCCACTCGCTGGTTACGTTCGGCGAGGAGCCGACCAGCGCACCGTTGAGGTAGAGCGAGAAGAAGTCGTCTACGGTGATCACGAGGGAGGCGGATACGGGCGTCGCAGTCGCGCTCGCTGCAGGGGCGGAGAGGGTCTTGCGGAAGGCAACGGACCCCGCAGGCGGAGACGCCACAGCCGTGTTCCACACCACGTCGCGCTGCTGAAACTGGGCGTCGTCGGCGTCGGCGGGGTGACAGAGACGGAAGTGTCCCACGGGCTGACGCCGTACGTGCCGAGAGCCTGAACGTCGGGCCAGGAGCTATCGTCGAAGGAGGGGGATTGGAAACCGGCGGGTATGGGCGCATTGATGGCTTTCCACGAGGACGAGGAGGAAGAGGAGAGGAGCGCGGTGCTTCCGTCCGTGAAGCTGATCTGCGCGGCAAAGAGCACGCCCGCGGGGCCCGCGCCGCCTGTCGAGACGTCCGGCGAATTTGTTGCCAAAAGGGCGAAGACCACGGAGGATGAGCCCCCCGCGAGGGTCACGTTATTGAAGATCTGCGCCTGCTTCCACACGTCCGTGGTATTGGGCGCGGAGCCTACGAGTGTGCCGTCGGCGTACAGCGTGAAATGGTCGTCCGCCGTCACCACGACCGACGCGCTCGCAGGAACCTTGCCCGCTGGGGATGCGTACGTCAAGCGCAGCGCGACTTGCCCCGGAGGCGCATTTGGCACCGTTTGCCCGGCCTCTGTCGCCCAGATCCACTCCGCCGAGGTGAAGGCCGTGAGGAGCGCCGCAGGCACGACGGACACGTTCTTCCCGATCCAGAGGCTGGAGCCCCAATCACCCGACGTCAGAAGCCCCGTGGTGAAGTTGCTGGAGGCGCTGGCGCCGCCCGCGGGTGTGGCGGTGCTGACGCTGACGGACCAGAAGTATGTAGTGTCCGCTGCGAGTGCGGGCCCGCCGTAGGGTGCGAGATACGGGTTGGGAGAGTCGACGACGCCCGAATCCCATATGTCCGAGGCGCCTGCGGAGACCGTGGAAACTTTGATCTGGTAGGACCTTTGAGTGACATTGCGCTGAGAGGATGCAAGGAACCAGGAAAAGCGCGGAGAGACGTCGATGCCTAACGGAGCGAGCTTGTTCTCGACGAGAAGGTTAGAAAGTGACACTGCGGCGGATGTATTAGAGCACAAAGCGCAACGAGACACAAGCCACACCTTGCGCAGTGACGCTTGATGCTAGGAACGCGGTCGCAGCGGCAGCGAGCCACCAGACTTCACGAAACTTCATGGGTGTTTTGAGTCGATGGCCATCTTCTCCAAGGCTTGAAATACTGACGACGAGAGGCGGGGCATGCGATGCTGGATCACCCGACTTGCGACATGTGATGGGCCGCGTTGACAGGAGCACTCGCTCGAGAACAGCAACGAAGATCAGCTGCAGTCAAGCATGAATGCAGAAATAGTTGCCCGCGCTGCAGAATGCTGGGATTGAAAGCCAGTACTGAGCGAGAAACTGCAGGAAGCTCTCGGATGATCTGCCCATTGGTAGTGCGCAGCTCAATAATGCAAGACGGACGTTTTGGAAGGTCATGGAAGCGGTCATAAGACTGAATGACGATGGCGTGTCGCTTAAGAGCCTGGACTTCTGCACTACTTCTGCGCCCTGGGGAGCCAATGAATACGATGCCGACAAGATCTCTTGCCGTACACACATGATGCAAAGACAAAAGACTCACACTTCCATCTACTCATTCGGAAACATTGCTACGCGAGCTTCGCAGGGAAAGTAATCGACTCCACCGCGGATGATTCGAGGATTGCTCGGACCGCAGTTGGGGGTGAAGATAGGTTTGGTTTGGCACGTGGCAGCATTTGAATTTTGATGTCGGGCCCGATTCATCAACCATCAAGATATGCTGCCGTACAACCGCATCAGGAAAGAGAGCGGCGGGCGTAGTACTAAGCGCGGCCCAACACAAACCTACAAGCCTCATCGATCATCCTCCTTGCTCCCCCACTGGACTGCCACTGGCTCGTATGGCCTCGCCTAGAAAGCCTCGCGTCAAAATGATGCTTCGCATGCCCTCCTGTCAGATACACCTTGCCCTTTCTTTTTTCAATGCCGGAGCCATCACTCATGGCACTTCCCAATAGTTCACTCCGACGTGGAATACAGCATGAACCTCGGTGCCGAATCGACGCCACTGCCAGAAGACGAGGACGCCGCGTCTAAATCACTACAAGACCTCCGGCGCAGGGCAGTGGGCCGCGCATCCGCGGCGCGGCGGCGCGGGTCGGGGTCATACGACGTGGCACAAGTCGCGGCTCGCGCACGACTCGCAGGAGAGCAGGATTGTGGGATCTGGTACATCTTGATCCGACTGCTGGCCATTCGACATTTTTCACTCAGACTGCGGCGTATGTAGCGAGGACCCAGCGTCGAACCCGGTGCGCACGCAGTGTTGCGGCGCCTTGTTCTGCCGGGAGCACATCCACGATGTGTGTCTGCGCTTTTGACCTTTGCTTTGTGATTTTTTTTGACCATTCGAACGCAGTGGATATACGGCCCCGCGGCGTCGGATCTCTGTCCAGCATGCGCCGCACCATGCGTACTCCTCGCACCCTCTTCCCCCTTTGTGCGTCCCCGCACCCCGCCGTCGACCCCATCCATCTCCGAGACATCCTCCGTGGAAGCGATTCTTTCGTCCGATTCCGGTTCGGACGTGGGGCAACAAGGCAAACGCAACGCTATAGTCGACGCGAGCGCAACTTCCGTGAGGGTCAACACGAGCGTAGTGCGCATCCTCGCCCTGACCGCGCTGATTCTTTTTGTCGCGATAGTTATTAGCTGGCGCGGGACGGTTAGTACGCCCCTGCCCGTCCCCGTGCCCTAGGTGCTTCCATCGTTTCATAGTTTTCGAGCTTTAGATTCGGGTTCCTTTCTTCATTCTACAGGGTATTTTGGGACCTGGCTGCGTCCGCCACAAGTGTAAAATCGCTGCTTTCGATCCGCTGTGTGGTATTTAAAGCAAGTATAATCTAAACTGCCTCGATTCTATTTGGCTGCCTCATGTCCGTTCGTTAGTCTTTGTCGGGCCATTGAATATGGAACGCAGTGATGGACGTCTCTCCAGAGATGCAGGCCATTGGATATATAAACCGGATTTGCTACCAGCTTTCTAATGCCCCATCACAACATGTTCTCACTGCTTGTTTTTGTTTTTCGCAAGACGGACGGACGTTCTTGGCTATCTAGAAAACTTTGCGATTCCGAACGCGATCAATTATCCGTGGTCTCGGTTCGTCCAACTGTCCAAAAAGACATTGAGAATACCCTCATTCAACAGTGGTAGGTTGGCACGACGGTGCTCGATGGACAAGTACTATACGATTCAACGACACGTCTGATTCTCTACTTCATGCCTTAGTCCGAATCAGCAGGCAGTCACCTACTACGTGCGCGACTATTATTATGCGATTTTCACTACGAATGAATTAATGTAACCAGGTTTTTACTTTTCTAGTCCGCATCCATGAATACAACCGCACGCGCCAACACAAGCGGCCACCTTTCCATCACCACCTCGAGAAACTTTTCCTTGTGCAGTCCGCCCGCCTCCGTCCATGCTCCGGGCTTCAAGAACGCGAGCTGTTCGATATGACCGAATGCAGGGAGCGCAAACGTCTCGGCGAGGTAGTCCAGTTCGACCGGTGTAGCGCCGCGGCGATGATTCCAGCTACCCGTCTGTACGGCGAGGCGCAGGCACCGTAGCGCTGGCGATTGTATACGCCTGAGGAGCGGGGAAAGCAGGGGAGAGAGCACGAGAGCCCAGTGGCCTGAGTGGTTCGTGCACGCGAGGGATCGGATGGCACCGACGATATGCAGCGTCGAGAGCGCAGTATTGCTGCTGAGGTCGACGGACTCGACAAATGATGCTAGGTTAGGTGAAGGGTAAGTGTCTGATATATCCTATCAATATGAAGAATTGAAATGCACCTGAGAGGCCGTATCCGGGGCCTACGAAGATAATTTTCAGTTCCTGAAGTTTGTCACCGAGATTTCGAAAGAAATCTGAGACAGCGTCAACAGTCCCGCTCACGGTGGGCCATTCGTCGAGGTACAGCGCCAAGCTGTGTGTCCCAAAGCCGCCGACAGGCGCGGTGGAAAGCCACTTTCGAAATAACACGTCCTCGAATAGCTTGATATTCATCGTCAACTCCCGCAATTGGAGCGGTGGTGCGGGCATCAGGAGCTGAGCGTCTGTATCACCGGTACGGTCGGGGTCGGCGCAGATCCAGGGTTGGCTCCCCAAATCCAATCTTTCAAGCCCAGGGAATCCTGCAAGGAATTGTGCGAAGTGGGCAAAGGATTGGAGCTCCCGCCCGCGGATGGCAAGAGAGGTTACAGTTGGGAGCGCGGGGAACACGGGGGAGACTGCGTCAGCACCGATCACTAAGGTCGTCAAGCGGGGGAAATCTGGCAGGCGCGCGTGAAGTACGGATAGACAGGAGCATGAACAGTCGTCGAGCTCGAGGGACTGCACCGCGGCGAGGTAGGTGTTCTGCGGGGATGCCAGGAGGGCAGCGAACTGCGACTCGGCGCGAGAGCCGCGGAGAACGAGAGAGCGATACAGCCGAGCTCGGCTCGCCGGAATCCAAGCGCGGCAGACCAAGCCGCATGCCGGTAGAGATGATTCATCAACTAAGGAAATGAGGAGGTCGCTGAGCTCTGAGGGGAGGGTCATGTGCTCGGAAGGCCCACGGGTGTTCGCCATGGGCAGACGAGTGAGACGACGTGAGGTCTAGCCTCCTGACTGTCGAAGCCGCCTTATATACTAGCTAACCCGGTAACGATTGGATGGTGAAACAGAATGCAGACACCTGTGCGCGGGCCGGCAACACCTCGGGTGGCTCCATTCAATTGGTATACTTATTGTGGGCGGCCCTGATATACCTGCCGGCAGTGCCGGCGTGAGCCAAACATTAAAATTACTTAGGTGAGTTGGGCAAGAGAGACATCAATTTTTTCTATCCTCTTTATTCGACTGAACTGTTTTCCTGGGTTTGAGTGGCCGTACCCCTCGCGGGACCTCTGGCCTTGTCTCAATCTTAATCTTCAAGTTAGCAGAGTGAAAATGACCGCCTGTTTCAGATATGTATCAGGGAAAGCGGCATTGCCCGTAATTCCGGAAGCATCGGCACACCTGTTCGGAGAAGCGGCGTCTAAGTAGTCTCTGGAGTGATTTCTTCTATGGCGTGGTAGGACAGAACTAGGGACTGGCAGCATGCAGCGGCAAATGTCGGCAATGAGTTAGAGAAGCGATCGAAATTAGTATTTACATCGGGTTACCTGTGCCGACGGACCCTGGGACTTGCGAGCTTCAGAGCCTATGGATGAGAGCAAGTGCGTAGCGTGGCAAGTGCCTGGTCATGGGACGATTGCGTCTGCTCTAAGTTGACCCCAAAATCTACGATGATTCATGGCCACAAAAAAGCAAACTTGAACCTCAGGCACGGCACTGCGCCGCTGTCAACAGTGTCTCTGCCACTGTCTCGATCATTCAGAGGACGACACGGGTTGTACTCAAAACCACAACGGGAATGGATGTTCGCGCCACTTTTTGCGACAGATGTACATACATACTAAGTTCCCGCCGACAACTGAGCGCGATTGATTGACTGATGACCGGGACGAAGGTCGGAACGGAGGTGATTTAAGTTCGCCGCGATCGTGAGTTGCCAAGTATTCAATTGAGTCTGCTTGTCACTAGGGGAGTATATGGAGTGAAGGGACATTAGATGGTCTGTTGAGTCAAGTATGGCATGTGTGGAGTCTGAACACATTGAGGTTTAGTTTAACCTCAGGCTCCATGATTTAAAGTTATGAGGAATAATAGCAGATACGACCGAGGCCACGATGTAGTACTACTGGGCAGCTAAATTTCTGCCGCTAGCTGACGACTCACACTACACACAGGAGACAAACACGCTCTGCGGGCCGAGACATTGACTATGATGGCATCATGCTACTCCGATGTCCCGTAATTTTCGAACTCGTTGGTCGGCTAACTTTCCAGTCGTTTTAAATTCCCTTGTGAGTAAGTTGCTGAGGAAATGCAACATTCATAGAGCCTCACTGTAAGCCAAATCTAAGAGGGTCCGATGGCATCCAACTTTCAGCGATGGATCTGAACTCCGGCCGACTTCGGACTCCCGCGTAAGCGAGCCTCAGCGAGACGGGTCGATAGGCCACTTTGGACGTCGGCAACGTGGTGAATGACCAGTCTCTCTTGAGTTTCTCAAAACCGCTAAGTATAAGTATTGCTCGCCCAAGGCAGATTTCTTTCTCTCAAAGACTCAAATATCTCCAGCGAACTGTGTTGGGCCGCCGTGACGTTTGCCAAGGTGGAGCCCTCGCAGGTGAAGTGCAAGTATCTGGAGAGGGTGATTCTCCGATGGATTCAGCAATAAAAGGGTTGAGAGACAAGGGGCGTGGCGCGGTAAGAGGAGCTCATAGATGCAGCTGAGTGAGTCAGGAAAATTGTTATCGCTTTTGCTAGGCGGTGCAACAAACGAGAAAGAGAGAATTAAATCTGTAGTTATTCACCAACAACAACGGTCGGTACACTACAGCAAGCGGGTCCAAGTAAGAGATGAGATGAAACACAAAAGGAATGTGAGTAGGTGGATAAGACAGAGGAGGCTAGAGAAACAAGGAGTGTGAGTGGATGCGCAATAAGTGGGGAGATGGAGTAATGAGCGTGGCGGGCAATGCACCGAGAAGGAGAAAGAGAACCGGAAAAGAGGTGTATCAAGATTTCTATACGTTGTTCTTGCGCCCGTGGAACATGCGCTTAAAAAGCGACTGCGGCTTGGCCACGCCGGGCGCCTGGGGTTCATACGTCGCGACCATCCGGGACTACATACATACATGTGTCAGTGAGGGTGGCAGGAAGAAGCAAAAAGACTGACGGCAGCTGTATTGTAATGATAAGCTGGAGCAGAGACGTCGGGGAGAGGCGCGCGTGTCTGGCGAGTCCGCTGAGAGGTGGAAGGCGACGCGTGTGCGGGCGGGGAACGATAGAGCGTGGCAGACGAGTGCGCGGCGCGGGGCGCTGCGTAGAGACTCTGCTGCACTGGGATGGGCTGCTTCGCTGTGAGGACCGGAACGGGGGGTGTCTCCTGCTGCGCGTAGTACTGAGCCTTGAGCGTAGCAGAGGACTTGGACTTGCTCGGGTGTGTGCGCTGCTGCGTGCCGTGATACCCGTACACCGCGAGTATGGGGAGCGCGGGCGCGGGCTGCTGCGCGTAGAGCGTGTGCGCAGGAGCGGGCCCTCCGTACAAGCCGTTCATGTACGCGCCGTTGGAGGGCGGAAGGGGTGCGGCGGCGCCGGCCGGGCGGCCCACGTTGGCCGGCATGGGTGGGACGGGCGGTGCGTACAAGGGCGGCAGGTTGGCCTGTGGTTCACGGTGGCGGGTGCTGTGAGAAGACTTGGACCGCACGCGGCGGCCGCGTGAGTGGTCCGCGTCCGGAAGAACGAGGGCGTCAGCCACCGGATACGGGTTGCGCGCCAGGGGAGCGACGTCGACCGGAGGCACCTCTAGATGCTGAGGTGTTAGGTTCAAGGGCGGAGGGGGAGCGCGCTTGGCGCGTCGTGGTGCCTCGGGCTGAGCGTAGTGGCCGTTATTGTGCGTTGTGATATTGATGTTGGATTGGGCGTGAGGGTGGATGTGAATGGACGAAGGGGCGGGCGCGCCGGATGCCTGCATCCGGCGGAGCGCGTCGTGCTGCTTGTCTTTCCACGCAGGTAGGGTGTCAACGCCGACAGGTGGGAAGGGTTCGACGGGATACGACGACTTCTTCTGACGTGGCAGGCTCTTGGACCGGACTGCAGGGGTCGGCGGGGTGGTTGGATCGACAAGGCGGGAACGAGCGGTAGTGTTTGTCCAGTTCTGGACTCTGTCCTGCGTCTGCATGTACCGCTGGTAGCCGGCCTCGCTGAAGTCGTACTCGGTCATTTTCTGCAAACGGATGAGTCGATGCCAGGGAGACACAGCGTAGGAACCGTACTGTAGGTTGGGGTTGGTGAGTGGTTTTTTGCAATAGAGAGATGAGGGCGGAGAATTGTGGGTCAGCCAGGAATCGTTCCGAGTGTATTTATACAAGTGCCGCTTGGACTTGTCCACCCATTGTTTGAGGTGGCGTCGTTCAGTTATGGCTTATTGGCACAGTGAGAGACAATACAAAATGAATGCTGTCACTTGATCGGGCAAGCATTGGCCCAAGCGCCATGGCCGGCATGCATAGTCCGCGAGCAATCCCGGCAGCCCGCCTCAGGTGGCCCGGGCGCGTGCATGACAACCGCTGGCCAGGATATCATGGAAAATCGCTGTGGAACGCCATTGTCTGCGTTGGTTTTTGACTAAGTAGCATTTTGTTAACAGTCGATTTCAGAGGGATAGCGGCGCGGATCGACAGGCCCCCGACATGCGTCACGGCCGACTAACCTTGAGTCGACGACGCTGCTCTTCATCTCGACCATGACTGCTTTTCATCTCTTGTCGGGGAAAGGCGGGGTCGCTTTCAGCGACGCGAAGCCTGTGACAGCGACGTTAGTCTGTGTGGAAGCGGAGTACGAGAGAATGAGAGTGCACGCATCATAACCACTCTCGAGTCCACCTAATCATGCAGAAGATGCCTCCGGTCGTGAGGCATAAGTTCAATGGACGCTACTTTTGGCTGCGAACGGAGTCATGCAGCGTTGTATTGAGAACTGGATGAACACTCAATCTTATCGATGTGCCCATCGGTATGAGATCTCACCTAGTTGCCTCTGCGCGCCAGCCATGTATACAAGCTCCTTGAGTAAATCTGTAACGTAAACGTCGTAAAGATGCAACGATGAGTGGAAACCCTTGTGCTTCTGACCGTCGACGGCGGAGAAAAGTTGGAGGTACTATCAGTCACGTGCAGTACTGTCTTTCCGATTCGCCGAGTGACTTCAACTTTCCGAAGAAGAAAAGAGAGATGAAGTCTCGGAGAGAGATATGCGGACCTGGACCTTATACTACAAACAGTGCCAATTCATATCATTGCGTTGTGTCAATAATTTATAATGCGCTGACCCATCTTACTTCATGCACAATTTCCGACCGAGATCACGTCGAGAATAACGACTGGTTCGCCATGGTCTGGCTGAATAACTGATACGCCGCCTGCCCCGTTGCAAGGCCCGTCGCAGCATCTTTATACGCTGGCACCTCGTGCCCCGCGCCCGACACACGCACGTAAGAGAGTAACCCCGAGGCTTTGAACACGCCGGCGTTCTTGCCGGAGACGGTGTACGTCTTAAGGGACTGGGAGTTGAAGTCGGTGCTGTAGGTGTTTGTCATGGTTGCGAGCTATTCAGCGAATGAGATTGATCGAATAGGTAGCTAAGAGTAAAAACGCACCATGTCCTCCACGCCTTGATAGTTCACAATGAAGTCCTGCAGTATCGGAACACTTAGTCACGGCTGAGATAAGTGGAGAGGGTAGCTCACGGCGTCGCCATTGTAAATCGTAACCCGCACACCGGCGTCAATAACAGAATCCAGATTGGGCAGCTTCGTGCGCATCCAGTCGCCTGCATAAAGGCCATGAGGATAGCAGCGAAAACAAAAAGTGAGACGCACCGGTAGCAGCAAAGTTGTCGTACACATCATCGTTGGTCTCTTGCCAAGTTACCTCCGCACCGATCTTGCTGCGAATAGAAGCGAGGTACGAGGTGATGTCCGGTGGGTAGGGATCATCTGAACCAGAGAGGACATAATACACCTACAACGTCGTCAGCCTGGTATGCGCATGCGAATCGATGAGAGCAATAAAGCGCACATCATGGTCCCCAACGAGTGGTGACAGAATATCATTGTTGCAGAAGTTCTGCGCGGAAGAGCACACAGAGTTTGACCCGCCGTTGTTGCAGGAGGTGATCTAGATACGTCCATGTTGAGAATGGTCTCCGGAAAGAAGTCAGGCTCAACGAACACACCTGCGCTTTGCACCCCTTCGACGAGGTCCAGGAGGAGTTCGCTGATTTGATAGTCGAGGAGGACGCTAACGGAGAAACCCAGGGGTTCTTTTGCGCGTACGAGATGTAGCCCGGGTATTGCGAGATAGGGTCCTAAGTCATGTCAAATGGAATTGAATAGGAATGTGATAGGAAGGAGTCGCACCGTGAGACCGTTGCCAATCCCAAGGGTCTTGAGATTTAGAGTAACACCGGTGGCCGATCCATCAGCAATGGCGGCGTTCTGCGATAGGAAGTATGACGCAAAAACGGGACCGTAGTGACCGCCGTATCTGGGTTGATGACACTCAAGTCGATGAAGACACAATAAACACGATGAGGCACGCACGATTCAGTCCAAATCGCCAGATCGTTCGCGGCGAGGTGGGAGAAGCGCGAGTCGGCAAGGAAGATCTGCAGGAACTTCCAGATATCGGATGCGGCCTCCTCCGAGGTGCCAACGCTCTCTGTGCCATGAGAGAAGCCCACGCCGACAGGCTGGTCGATGTAGAGCATGTTCGCCTCGTTGTTCCACGAGTAGGGGTTCAGGGTGACGGATTGGGAGTCATTGGAGATGCGGCAGGGCCCGTGCTCTTGGAGAAGACCGATCATGCTACTGCTCCCAGGCTTGAAAGGAGGAGAAAGCGGTGAATTGGATGAACGGCTGCCACGGAGGCGGGACGTACTCCACCGTTGAACCACAGGACTAGGGGTGCCGTGGATGCATTCTGGCGGGCATCGAAATACCAGAACCTGCGTTCCAAACTAACTCAGACATGCGCGAGTCTCCGCATAACAAAGAGAGACGAACCAGATACTCTCCTTCGAAGTGAGGTCACCATAACCGGAAGCCTGGTAGACATTCGCGGTGGTTTCTGCTTGTGCGTGAGTGGATACGGAAGATGATTCTTACGTCGGCTTACCACAGATGCCAGAGTTTTCAGTCACACGCAGTTTCCCCGGCGTCGTCGCCAATTCATGGATAGTCTCCGCCTTGACAGTCTTGTTACCAACGCCACCGATGACGGTGTTGCGGACGGGGATTTGACCGGTACTCTTCAGCGCAGAAACGGCGAAGGCAGAGCTACCAGGACGCCAAGCCAAGGGAAGAACATGGCGGAGAGGTGACAATGCTGCCTTCACCACTGTCTTAAATGCCGCTCTGTGGAACTCCGCCCATGCGGAGGCAAGCGAGGTCGAATAGGAAATTCACGAGTTATCCGGAAGATCTGCGGTGTCGAGGCGGAGAAGTGAGGCTGTTTTGGGTAGATACGATCATGATCCACTGTTGGGTCCCTGTGATTCAGCTTTGACGCCGTAACAGCGTGACTCAGTGAGGCTAGTAGTAGCCTGCCTTCCAACAGCTCTCCGAGTCACGGAGTACCAGGACCCCAGCACACCCCGCAGATTTCATCACTGAAACAGACCATGGCTTCTTGTCGACGGTGGGAAAGATACGCCGAGCATGTGCGACCTCTTGGCGTAGCGCGTGGAGTCAGCATGGGTCGCGGTTTTCAAGCTCCGCATCTGACTAAAGTCTACTAAGAGCACTAAGAGTCTACATAACTTGAACGCATCCTGCCTTCAACCCGATCCACATCGTTCACGCAAGTACGTCATTGATATACGTGATATACCCTGATATATTCGCTCATCCTCTTGCTGTTAGCCTGTTATCAGCTGTTATCCTCTGTTATCGTGCAGCTTCTACGCTATCTCAGTCTGTGCCACGTCCGGAGCTTGATACTAATGGCCCCTCTTCGTGATGCCTGGTCTCGGTCTCGACGCTCATCTGCACTCAAACTAGTGCTTCAGGTCAACAGCTGAATCCGTTTACGAAAATTTGATCCATCATCCCCGTCGATGTTCTGCTGTCTTCTACATGACCGTATGCAGTTCCAGTCATTCCATCCTCGTTGATCCGCGGACAATAACACTCCACCCCGATCGTTCTCCTCTCTTCGAGCCCCGGAGCCCGTGCCCTGGACTGGATCATCATTTAACAGACGTGTATATGAGACGAAGGGTCGTTACTCAGCTTCCATGCATATCCATTCGCTCTTTAGGCTCACCAAGTCCATCGCAGATATCACCAAGACATCCAAGAAACGTTTATTTAATTCCGTCTCAGACGCGTCGGCCCACGAGCCGCGGGTTGATGCGTTGCTGGCGTGTACACGAGCGCGGTCTTCACTCCTCATTGAAAGCCTGCCGCCGCAGTCGTTGGCCACAGTTTTTCATATAAGTATACATCGTTCTGGCCCCTCAAAGGCGCCTTTCCCACGCCCCTCTTCTCACTCGTCGACGCCCTGGATCATTTACGTCGTCTTCATCAACCACGCATCTGAACGTATGTCTCGTCTGTTGTGTGCAAAGTATAACTAGCGACATCTCCGTCGAGTCTGTATTTCGGAGCGGGCAAGCTCACAGGTACCTCATCCTATACTGGAATCCTTCCGGAGCAATATTATTCGTTCCAGTCGTCTCAGTGGGTGACTTGGAAGTCTCCTTCTACCCCGGCAGCCTTAGTGAGTATTCATTGATGTTTTCCGATCCCCTCTATTCATCGCAGTGTACCGATTACTCCGCCTGTGCACCATAGTGATCGGTGACAACACACATATCGTCCAGCTACGCGTATAGGGAGCACAAACGTCACAGACACCGTCGGGCCCGCCTCGCCCGCGCAAAATTCGTATCGGCGGAACACGGGCAATAGTTATCGACGACGAGACCGTGATCTAGCTGTTCGATCCCTACGACAACTCTCTTATCGTGGAGCGGACGTAACGGAGACGCCAGCAGCAGATTCTACCATGATGTACGATACTTCTTTGCTGTCAGAGTTGGTATGATGATTCACGTTTGCAGATGGCCACTTGCGCACCTCCAATTCTTTCGTGAGACCCATCCCTCGACAACCGTATAGCGGAGCTCTAGGGCTAAGTATGGCTGCGGAGTCTTCGAAACTACCGTCGTTGACTGGCTGCTCATCACCTTTCTCAACTTGTGGCTCGAGTGCTGAGCTTTCATGGCTCCAATCTTGTCACGAAGTACGTACCGGCACTCCAATGAACTGTATTTCTGAAAGTGATTCGCCGACACTGGGTCCGGTATCGTGTCCGTGGAGGTACTGCACTGTTGAGATACATCTCTGCACTCCTACCAGCCAGGCAACTACTATAGGATCGGGTGTCTGAGCGTGGATGGCTGGATCTAAAGTCCGGGCTAGGCCGGGCACACCATACGGTTCAGACGAAGGCAAAAACACATAACTTTTGGCATGGAGTCAGTGAAGGATTTTCGTCCGTGCACTTCGAATGATCCGCGAAAGTCATCGAATTCTCAGTCAGCCAATTGATGCTGTGGCATTGGGACTCGGGACCGACTCCTATTTCCGTGTTCTACCCACGAAGATTCAAGTGTGTATTTTTGATGAATACAGTCCGTACAGACACCGGAATACTCGTCCCTTGATGAATGTCGCCAGGTCGACTCGGACTCAACATCGGATCCGCCGGTGGCAGTATCGCTCGCAGTCCGCGGGTTCCTTCGGACAAGATTAACGTTCAACCATGTGCTGACTGCGACGGTAAGTGAGGCGCACGCGGATAGCGGGAGAGAAGGACTGCTCCGTAACCAGGATTAGCGCGCAGGGTGCCATCCGTGTGACCCGGAACAATTTCTGGCTGTTCCACCGTCCACGCACCGCCCTAACATCTGGAGCCGAAATTTAAGATGACGGATACTATCAGGTATGCAGGAGGAAAATACACTGGACTATTGTTACATATGCGATGCAAGGCTTTAATCGTCGTATGGGGTGACGGTGAGCTTATTCATTTGCATGGATCGTGAAATCGACGGGGGTTTGTCGAAATTCGGGCCAGACTGATTTGAATATCAGTCATCCAACAGAATTACGATGGGGTGATAAGTCACCGTTGAGTTTCTACCCAGCGTACTCGGCATGGTGAATTCGGTGTTCTGTGTCTCGTTTTGAAGGGAGGTTCGGGAATTCAGGCTGGATGGTCGACGAGTTCAACGAATCTGCACCGTGGCACGAAGCTTTTGGATACATACCTGGCAAAGAGAGAGATGGAGAAGACTGCCAACGAGCTGTTAGTATTCGGTCTTCAATCGTGAACATCATAGACTCACGCCGAGCGATCACGACAAAAAACGACATATAGGCAACTGCGCATATGTTATCAGCCATCGCGGTTAGACTGAACTTGAGAGAGCTTTACACGAAGTCGGAAGCCCCAAAATAATCCTAGCATTATGACGCCCGCGACGCTGTTGATATTGGTCTGTTAGAAAACTGGGACAAGGGATCCTGCGTGACGAACCTTGTAATTACACCAGTTTCTGCAGGCCGGTCAGTTATGATGAGCATGCAAAGATTCTACTCACCAACAGTCCAAGTAATAATTTTATCCACCATTGCAGCAGTGCTGGCCTATTGTCAGGTCCGCGTTCGGTCGGTGATACGGGGATGTAAACTTACCTTTTGCGTACCTGGCTACGTTCACGATACAAGATGAACACGAGCGAACCAGCGATCAACAGATCGTTAGCCGCACTGACGCTCCACGTGGCGTCGAAGAGCCAGGACCATTTTTCTGAAACTCTTCCGTAGGCTCGTGGATAGCGTAGGCAAATGCGACGATATTGGATGGCAGCACACGGAACAATGACATGGCCCAGCAAAGTAAGGGGACCAGAGGCTTCGCGAAAGGATGTATATCCTGTACGCGAAGAAGCTCTGGACTGCGGACGAAACGTAAATATAAGCTAGGAACGGAAAAGCATATATAGCATCGGCCGGACGCACCGCAGGAGGATATCAGGCCTCCAAAAAAACTAGCGGCATACAGAGACCGAGGTATTGTGGCGAGACGTTCAGGATGGCTATAATCCTTGATGACCATGATATAGAGTGCGTGGCCAATGCAGATAACATGGGCGATTTCACCGAGCCTGGAGCAGAGGCTGTCAGCGGTGCTTGGAGCAATAGGAGGGATTCCGCTGACCATACGGCCGCAACCTTAAAAAAACGCACTGTCAAAGCATTCACTGGGACGTAGGGAGGAGTACGCACCATGGCCTTCACCGTTTTTGGATCCTTGGGGAATCGCCCAAAATATATGTACGCCTGCGTCGTTCCGATTCCAAAAAGCGCATATGAGACCAGTGTGCCGACCAGCAGGGCCCTAGACAGACGTCACGGCGAGCAGGGCTACCAAGGAGGGCGAGCACGAACCAATGGTAGTGTCCGCATCGAATGCAGGAGTAGACATGGTTGCGAGAGGTCGTCGTCGGAGGCAAATATTTGTGGCTCCGCAAGCGAGACAGCGTGGAATCAGAGAAAAAGAAGACGGCGACGAGCGGTGACGGAAGGGTCCAGAGACCTCTATCACCATCAGAAGTACATAGAGACATGGGAACAGGCAACCATGCCGCATCAAGTATGTTCTATGACATAATGTAGCATTGCTATGATCATAATGGGAGGAAGTTGAAATGTACATATGCTGAGAAACAAGCAAAAAAGGGAAATCCCTGGACTGAGTTGAGTATTCTTCGTAGAGACTTAGATCAAACGAAGATATTCTTTGGCTCAAATAGACCAGCAGCTGCTCATTTCTGCGCGTGGGACGCCGAGCAGACCTCGGCACCGACATCGCTGCACCTTGGTCATCAGTGGTCATAGTCCGAGAAGTGACTTTGAATCTGATACTGATGGAAGTACTTTAAGTTCTGCTCACCTGATCCGTGGTGTCCGACCTGATACCGCAAGTGGGGAACACCGCATCCAAATCGAGAAATTACCGCGTCTGAGCTGCAGCGAGTCGCGAAAAAAGAATATCGAGCTCAAAATTTCCCCGCAAGTCTTAACGTTTCTACCACTTGCGCTCTTGGTACAATCCTACACTTGAAAGGCAGCGGTGCCGACACGACGCCGGACGTGAACTGCGTATACGCATCATCCACCTCGACCGGCTGTCCTTTTCGTCCACGGCGGGGGATATCGTAAACGCAGCGAGGATAGACGCAATCGCAAGCCATATCATCGCCCGCGCAAGGTGTCGTCCAGGGCAAATGCGCGGGCCGAAGCCGAAAAGCACGTCGAGCTCCTTCGCAGCGCGCCGTCGAGATAGCGCTCGGGCACGAAGGCGTCTGGGTGGGGCCCGACGAGCGCGGCGTCGTGCGCGATGGCGTGCACGTTACCGATAACGATAGCGCCGGCGGGGATGCGTAGGCCGTTGTAAACGTCGTCTTTGGTCAGCGCGTGCGGCGTCGCCAGCGGCGTGGCGGTACGCCACCGGCAGACTTCTTTTACGAGTGCAGTGACATATGGGAGGTGCGGCTCGTCAGAGAAGTCCGGCTGCCGGCTGTGCTGCAGGAGTGCGTCGATTTCGGCATGCGCTTTGCGTTGACTCTCGGGGTATTTCAGCATTGCGAGGAGGAAGTTGCAGAGGGTGGCGACGATCTGCGAGAGTCTTGTTCATCAGAAAAACAGGTGGCGGGAACGGATAGCAGTGCGTATTACTGTTTCGGTACCGGCTGAAGCATGTTCAGCCAGCAATTAACAATTATGAAGGCACTGACCGAAGTACATGGATCCAGTAAGGGAACGTACCAATCGTGGCTGAATTCAGCATCCGCAAGCATCGACGCCGCCATCGATGTTGGGGCGCTCCCTTTTCCTGGTCAAACGCTTCTTGAAACGATCACCAACGTGAAGATTACGGATTACCATTGCGGCTCGCGTTGCCCGAAGAGGGAGTTCGGGCAGTTCGGTGGTATGACGGATGTACTTGCGGGCCTCTTTCTTGACGCCCAAGCCCGGAGCCAGTCGGGAAGCCACTGTACTGGGTAATGTCAAGTCATCGGAGGATCTCAAGAGATTTCGCCTCACTGATGGGAGTAGATCGTAAAGTAAGGCCCGGGGTGACAGTCCGAGTCTCAGCCCTTGCACGGACATGTACACGTTCTTCATATAGCTATCTTGCAGACTAGGTTCGATCCCGTAAGCTACTCCGAGTATTGTTTGACCCGCCATCCTGAACAGAAGTTAATTTGAGTGCGTGTCGTAAGATGCAGATCATCACGAACATAGTCAGATGTTGTACATAGTCGTCCGGAGAGCGCGAAAGATTTTGCACACAGCGTCGAACGGCAGCGAGTTGCAATGGTCTGTATTGCTTGAGGGTTCCGTGTTGAGAAACTTATTTGCCGCCTTTCTCAAGTCGAGGAAGAGTTTTCCGTACGGCATCAAGCCGTATAGCCAATGCAGTCCGATGCTAAGACGCGGTTCGGTTGAGAAGATTCAAAACACGATGGATGAAATACGCACAGCTCCTTCAGCGCGTATATTTTGGTCTGTAGGCAATGATTCACCAGATAATGAGCCGTAAAAGCCGAGGCAAACCTATCAGAATATATGGAAGCTTTCCCCCAACAATCGGACACCGCTTTCAAGAGTTGAGTACGACCATCTGGCGTCCCATGACCTGCAGACAGATGACATCCGAACCTGGTGGACTCAGGACTGCTTGAAGCTGCGAGACAGTTTTTGGTGCCTCCTGCTTACCGAGTTCGGCACTCCAGCGCTGGTAGGTCAGCCATTCGTGGCTTTGCGGCATGACTAGGACGTGGCCGAGGACTGGGAGGGCGCCGGGCGGGCCAGGAGGCAGAGGCGGGGCTTTCCAAGCGCGCAGCGCGCGGGCTACCGCCCAGACCGCAGCTAAGACGGTAGAGATGCCCAGGCGACGGAGTGAAGAGGCATACGTGTGGATGCTAGTAGTAGTAAGAAGGCTCAGCCATTGCGTCGTGGCCAGCGCATAAGTATACTGTCGGTCGGTAATTCGGCCGCGCGCGGCGAATCGAAGAAGGGGATCGCTGATTGCCGATCCGTCTTCTTGATTCCTCCGCCTTGTCTGTCATCTGACATCGACTCATCCTGCATCCCGTCTTCCGTACAAACGCATCTCACTGAGCGACACATCCCATGTCGCGGAGTATGCAAACGGCGGACTGCCGCAAGCGCATTTGCGCCGCAGATTGCTCGCTCAGTGTTAGCCATCGTGATTCATGATTCTGGGCCGGGCGCCTGCTTCCGCCGCTAAAACAGTCCAGCCGGTTTCTCGTGGTGCCATTGGCGACGAATCCGTGGTAGCTAGCGCTGGTGTGTCACGCGTGCTATTATATACTCGTCAGTCGAGCGCCAAGAGAGCCTGAGGTCTGGGTAGGCTAAGGTAAGTACCTTCTGGTGTTGCATGCGCAACGTTGGGTCGACGTCCGGACTCCGCATCACCATTGCATCAGAACGTTGATGACGTCGACGATGATTGTGAATTCGAACAATCCGGCCGCTCTTCGTATTGGATTTGGTATCCGGCGTCCGCGATTCACCGCCGGGCGCGGTGTGGGGTTGTGTGTTCTAGGTGGAAGATCAAGACGGGTATCAGAGCGGGATGACGTCGCGATTTTCCCAATGGCAGCTCGGTTAGTCAGACTCCTGCTCGACTGCAAGCACCAGCGATCTCTGCTAAGTACCTGTACAGCGCAGCAGATTCAACTCAACTCCAGCCATGAGCGAAGCCACAAGCCACCCCACAGGCTCGCGGTACGCGATCCCCGCCACGTCCCCGAAAAAGAGCGGTGCGTCCCCGGTTCAGTGGCTGCCGCCGCACGACCGGGCCTCCCCATCTAACGATTTTAATTTTTGCGCCCTTGAGAGGCTGGCGAAACAGTACGCGTCAAGAAGGCTATGTATGGATGGACTAAGGCCGTCCCGGACGCTATCGACCTCGCCTCGGTGCGCCGCGTCATCGACGTGGGCGCCGGCACGTGCGTGTGGGCGCGCGACCTCCTCGCTGCCCCCGAGGCGCGCGCGCGCGCGGGGACGGACGACGCGATGAGTGTGTATGTGTGCGATGTAGATACGGGGTTTTTTCCGGACGCGGAGACGCTCGAGGCGCTGGGCGTCGCGGCGTTCAGGCAGGACGCGACGAGGCCGTTCCCGGAGGAGCTGCGGGGGACGTTCGATCTCGTGCATGCGAGCTTCCTCGTGGGCGGGTTGGATGCGGACGGGTGGCGCGCGGCGCTGGGGAACTATCACAGCTTGTTGAGTGCGTTCTATATATCCCTCGATGATGAGCCTGAGAGCGCCCTGAGGCGCCTGTTGACGAGTTGCGTGCTTGCGCGATAGGACCGGGCGGCGTGGTTCTGCTGGACGAGACGGACACTTTGTACCTCCCCGCGGAGTTCGAACGGGACCCGGCGGCGTTCGACACCCCCGACGATGGAGATTTTAGTAAGCATCTGGTTGGCGAGAGCTGGATCCATAAAGCGAACTGCGTGTTCCTGCGGTACGCCGTGCAGAAAGGGTTCGTCGTGCGGTGCGTGGCGGCTTCTCCCTCATTCTAGGACGGAAATTCTCAAGCCGACCAGGATAACGAGCGCCCTCCCCGGAATGCTCGCCTCCGCCGGCTTCGACGTCCTGCACGCCAAACGCTGCGCCCAGGCGCTCGGCCGCTGTGCCGGACCGTGGGCGGCGGCGCGCAGGCGGCGTACGAGTCCTTCTCGGCGCAGAACGTGCCGCTGGTCATGGCGCACCTCGCCGCGGACATGCTGAGGCGCGGGACGCTGGAGGCGCCGGTGGGGAGGGTGGTGGGGAGCGAGGAGGAGATGCGCGGGCTGGTGGAGGAGATTGGGGAGGGGTGAGGAGGGAGGGGGCGCTTTCCCCGGCGGGGTGGTTCGTTGCGAGGAAGCAGTGAGGTTATGAGGCAGGGACTAGTGAACTTACGAGCGTTGTGCCTGGCATATGTACTTATATTTTGTTTGAATAGCATTCTCGACAGGCAGTGCGCTCTGGAAGGCAACCTGCGCATCAAAAAGGTACGTTCCATCATCATTCGTTCATGATCAGACACCAGGAGTGGAACCCGGCGCCTTCAGGGTGGAGTTACATAACTGACTTGCATTGATGTACATAAACGCCGCGCTGCGAGGTACATAGAGTCCTAGACGGATCCGACGCCACATGTTCATTCTTTTATAAGGAGCCTGGTAAGGTGCGAAGACGTCGCGGGTAGAATTGGAATTTATACTGTGTGGTCAAACAAAAATCGGTCCGAAGACTGTGGCAAGTCGAACCCGGAGTTGTTGCTCTCCGAGACTGTTTTCTCGATTTTGGTCAAGACGATTGCGTTTCTTGCTCGCCGGACAAGTATAAGTACAGACGTCATATTACGAGATGGAAAATCATGGGGACCGATGGTAGTCGGCAGTGGACGAGCGGGAGTCCAAGGCTTGGCTTTCCCGGCAACGTGACACGGCGTGGCAATCAATGCCGGAAAGCGTGTATAAACGCTGTCTCCGTTTGCGACATAGTCCAATAGAAAGTCGCCGTGGAAGTAGTGGCGGCTTCTATCACCGATGGGATCTGATGATGGGAACGGGGTGCCTGATGGGGACTGGGGCCGAGCCGAGCCAGTTCGGCTCCCGTGGGTTTATAAAGTGCGGCTGTTTGGGAAATCAATCTCCCCTCGCGTTGGTATCACCCATCACTGTTCCCACCACTGCTGCTGCCCTCGATGTCGACCCCGTCGCAGCCCGAGCCGCCCCGCCGCTCGCCGTACTCCCCGCCGCCGACCGACCGCGGCTCCATCTCGACGCCGCCGGTCGCCCCGCTCACAGCTCGGCGCGGCACTCCCGGCCCCGCCGCCGCCGCACCGGTGCACCGCCGCACTCCCCCGTACGCGTACGGCGGTTACGTCTACGCACCGCCCCCGCCGCCCGGGCACGCCCACGCCCCGCCGTACCACCACCCCGACGAGCGCTATGCCCACGCACCGCCGCCCCACCCAGGGTACCCCTACCCGCCCCCACCGCCGCCCTTTGGCTACGCGCCGTACCCCATGCGGGGCCGCCGCCGCCGCCGGCTGCCTCTGGCGGAGGGGCGCGGGCGCGGGGGGCCGATCACGCACACGGACGACGCGGCGACGAAGCTGAGCGACCGCGTGCGCAGGCGGTGCTACAACTGCCTCACCACCGATACGAGCACCTGGCGCCGCTCGAACCTCGCGCCGGGCAAAGTCGTGCGTCCCCTCCGGGATCTGGTTGATTGATCGGTGATTGCTGACGATGACGCCGTAGCTGTGCAACAAGTGTGGGCTGTTTGAGCGCACCCATTCGCGGCCCCGCCCTGAGCAGTTTCCGCACAAGCGCGGCCCGCTGTCGGCTGGGCCTGGGGGGTGCGATCGCCTGTGCGTGCTTCTTTCTCTCTCTTCGACAGCTGACCGAGTTGGTGACTCCGGGTCATGTAGCCCCAGCCTACCCCGCAACAGCCCTACGCCCCACCGCAAACTCAACCGTACTACGCTCCGCACCCCGGCGCAGCCCCTGCTGCCGCCCCCGCCCCCGCTGCGGAGCCGCAACAGCAGCAGAACGGGAAACGCAAGCGTCTCCCAGCCGGGGACGCCCGCCTCGAAGCCCGCCTCTGCGAAGGCCACGCCAGCGCGAGCGCGAGCCTGCCCCCGTCGAGGCGTGGGCGCCCAAGGAGGGCGAGGGGGCCGGCGGAGGGGGGGTGCGGATGGGAAGAAGCGCGCGCGCGAGGAGGAGGAGGACGAGGAAG
>QVIE01003424.1:0-64887 GCA_013387415.1 Panellus pusillus
ACACCTCATTCCCAGCAGCCGGACACATATCCGTAACTTTGACCACAATAGACTGTCCGAAAGGACCGTGAACCCAGGCGAATACGGTCAGCATTCCCAGTGAGTGCGAAGCACCTTCCGCACACATCTCCGGGCCCAGCCCGGCTCGGACCCGAACGCAAGCTGGCTGATGGCAGCACTGTAGCCGTTCGCGGCAATCCGCATGCCGGCTGCGCGCACCCGGTGTACATCGTAAACGACGCTTGTCCGGGGCCCGCGCTCTGGATGTAGCCGCCGACGCAGCGCGCTTGGTGTGTCCAGCGTGGCACCGTGCACGCCGGCGCTGCGAGCATGATCGTGATAGCAATGACTTTCAGAATTGACATCGCGTTGATCGTGGGTTACTTTTGCCGCGTCAACGCGGGGGCTGCGTGTCTTAATATTTGGCGCGCGCCTCAACCTCGGGCGACGAATTCCCGATGTGTTTCCGCATCCGCGAGCGTTACCTCCGTTGATCACGATGCTCTTCAAGTGCTTTGTTGTCGCCCTCTCCTTCCTCGTCGTGACCACAACTCGGCGTAGCTCGCTGTCTATAATCGTTCGCACCCTATTCGGATTTTCCGCTGTCGAGTGTCATCCAGTCCCCGATATATTCAAAAGCACTTCCATAGCGAATGTATACAATAACATAATATAAGCACGTCCATGCATAGAACGGAGGCACGGTTAATACATACATCAACCTTGAGAAAAAACAACTTGGGTGTATGATTATACATCCAGAGTCGATAGAGAGTGGGTGCTCAGAACGATGCAACAGCAGGATAGACGGGCTCAAACCTAAGGTTTCCCGGAAAACTAAAGTGACAAAGCGTCATGCAACAGTATTATAGGTCCCTGCAAAACCGCGACATGTCAGCCAGCAGTCAGACCTCGCGAACTTTGGAATAACGTACATATTCGCGCGAGATTGTCGCCACTACGGACGCAAGCCGGTTGCCCACGGGGTCGAGGCTGATCGAAATGACTAGAAACACAAGTCAGCGTACTGGATAAGAAGAAATCAGGAATTGAGTTGGTTACCGGAATTTTTGTGCCCTTGCAGCATACAGTGCACAGCACCGGTTGAGTCCCAAACTGCACCCCGCGGTCCTTCGACCCGGACACGACCCATTGCGAGTCGTGTGAGACGGCAACGCTCAGTACGTAGTCCTTGTGTCCCAGAAAATTTGTCGTGCACGGAGTGGGCTTTCGCCTCCTTGCGCGCCTTCCCGCGCGAAGGTCCCAATATTTCAAGGTGTTATCCAAACTCCCACTGACAAGTCCTGCACCGTCCGCGTGAAGACAACACTATAGACCGAGTCTGATGCCCCGCAGCTGGTCTACCAGAGTACCGTCGCGACCGACCAAATTCGTACAATGGCATCAACGCAACCCGCCGCGACAAGCGCGCCGTCAGGCGATATCGCGACGCTCGTGACGCCGGCATCGTTGGCCGGCGCAGAAGACGAGGTTCTGGATCTGGCGAAACGGCGAGGACACGCGTCTCGCGAGTTTCCATGTCCCAGATGCGGACTGTACGATCGCCAGAGCCGGACACAATGAGACGGCCATCAGTAGAAAAGTCAAGCGAGTAGATTTCCTGCTGGTGACCATCAAGACAGTCCGAATCGAGCGTTTGGCAATGTCCCAATGCGAATTCGTTTGTCCTCGGCGCCGTAGCGAGATACTTGCCATCCGGGCTAAATCGGACACTGCGGATGTAACAGTCTCCGTTTTTCCAGTGGATTCGTCCGTTAGAACACTGGAAGAAATGAAAAACACGATCATTCGAAGAACGAAACGATACATACCATGCCTTGATACCGGTTTGAACGTCGAATATTTGCGCTGTCCTATTGCACCCAGTTGCAAGCCATTTTCCGTCTGCAGAAAACTGCACACAGCAGACAACGGTCTCGTGCATAAATGTGTGCACGAGGCTGACATCCAGGGTACGCGGAATGGCGGGATTGTACAGAACAAACCAGTCAGATCCCTCTTCTTCCACTGAGGCGGTACGTTCGCTGGATCTGGCGTATCCGCGAGAAAATCGTTCATCGGTGAAGGCCGCGGGAACGAGAGTGGGAGTAAGGCGGGAAGCAGCTGGTGGCTGCGGAGAGGTGGCGGGGGCAATGCGGGAGTTGAACCCGGTCCCATGAGGGGCCCAGAGTTGAATCCTTAACACGTTTCGTTTCGCGCGGAACTTCGCTGAAACGCTCCCGGTCAAGCTCTCGCTCACGAGCCTCTCTCTCCCGGTCCCGCGACGGTCCCTCGCGCTCGCGCTCGCGTTCTCGGTCACGTACAGCCCCGCCACGGTCACGATCCTCTCGGTCGCGATAAGTCTCTGAGGACGCGAACAGGTTCGGCTGCGCACGAGATCCTTGCCTGGTCGCAAATAGCTCTGCACGCAAGGCGCGGACCTCCTCATCGTACTGTTGGCGGACCTTGCCGTGCTTCTGCTCAAGATCATAGAGAGCTTGTCGGATCGTGTTGAGCTCATCAACCTGGGCATTTATCGTTGCCTCGTATTTTTCGCGCTGGTTTCGGGAGACGAGGAGTTCGTTTGCTAGACCGTCGAATTCTGTCTGATGATGTCGAGGGTGTCCTGCAGACGAGTGGAGCTGTATGCTTCCGGAGAGCACCGCCGGGGGCCGGAGAGATCGGTGCTGTGAATGTCAATACTCGGGATCGCGGAGAGGATGAGGCAGACCTGGTAATTGGCCATTTTCGCCAAAGCTTTGAGAGCTGTGTGTATTATTTGGTCAGAGCGGCAATGACACGATCGACTCTTCCCGATTTCACATCAGTGGCGGTGTCACCACGTTTTGCGATTTCCACAAAATAAGTACGATTTCCAGAAGAAAATAAAATATCTCGTGTCTATTGTCTCTTCTTCCTCGGTCCAGACCCCTGTGAATCGGCTTTCCGTTTCAGGCTCCGAGCCTGCAGCTTCTTCGCTGCCGCTCCGACAGACGCTCCCGGACTCTCCTCACAGTCAGCACAGAACCACTCCCCCTCCGGATGCTCTCCAACGGCGGCACAAGACAGCCAAGGTGGTACGGAGCATCGCACTGTATGCATGGATTTGTTAGAAATGGCATCCGAACATCTAAACAACGGCACCCACCTTTTCGCACTCGAGCACGTCATCAACGTCTTCCCCGTGGTCCTCTGCGCATACGATACACGTCTCCGGCGTCGGACCGACGTCCATAGGATGTCTCGGTAGATCCGAGTACTTGCCCACGGGCTTGGCGAGGAACAGCGTGGTGTTTTGACCCGCTGCGATGCTATCACGGAGTTCAATTGACTCACCATAGCGAAGGACAGCGCAAGAGAAATAAACTCACTCAAGAACAGTGATACCAGACAGCGGAATATGCTTTGTCGGCTTGGTGGCGCTCTTCGGTTCGTCCGGGCCAAGACCAAGCTCGCCTGAGTACACAGAGCTCGTCAACGTCTCGGGACACGAACAACGAACATACCATTCGCAGCATTTTGACCCCAGGCGACGGTCATAACCGCCGGTTCTCCAGTTTCTGGGTCATCATCATCCGGCGTGAGGAGCCAATGCGTCACACCGCCGCAAGACGCTTTCGATACTTTGCATGCCCTGGCCAATGTATGAGACAATGAGGACCAAAACCGGAGAGAAAGAAACGGACATGATATCCTGCATGTACCGGAATGACGAGTATGGCGACCCAGAAGATCCTGCCAAAAGTGAATAACAGGACCATGAGACTGGGTGGTCAACCTACCTTCTCCACTGTTTTTCCACTAATGAAGGATTGAGGGAACAAGCCATTGAATATCAGAAAATGGACTTACTTTCCCGTCATCCAATACATGCCCTGGCGATCGACGACTACACTATTGCTGGGACCGGCAGTCACCAACGCTCCCATGAGTTGTTCGTTGGGGCCTGCAAACTATCCGCGCAAAATCAGCATGAGGCATCAGGATGAGGCAGCTGGCGTACGTTGGGGACCAACTTGGGTCTGAGCTCGTCTGCCTGTGTTCCAAGGCCAAGACGGCAGTATCCACCATAGCCCCAGACGTAGACCAAGCCCGTCGACTCAAGCGCGATGCAGTGCTGTTGGCCTGCAGAAATTTGTGTAATCTTTTTGCCGTCGAACCCGTCGACTTGGACTAGTGACGAGTCGGAACTTGTGAGCGGAAGAAGGACGTGAAGAAACTCACTAGGCTGAGATATTATGTCAAAAGCAACCTTGTTGCCAGTGACGATACGCTCGCCTGTCTTTCCGTTTCCAAGCTGTCCTTTCTCTCCTAAACACGAGAATAAATCTTGACGACGTATAGTTGGGCAGTCGATATACGTACCGCTTCCGAAAGTGTACACTACAGAAAAAATCAATCAGCAGAGAGCGCGTGGCAAGGCGCACTTGATCCTCACCCTTGCCCGTATCCGTGATGATGACTGAGAAGTTGATCCCCGCCGTGGCCTTCACGACGTGTTCCTTGCCCCCAGACTCGGACAATACACTGACGCTCTTGAATGCCGGGACGTCCGGAGACACCGGCTGGCCGCACTGCGAAACTTTAAGTACCCCGATCTAGTCATGATGCTCACAGCGCGTTGTCTCACCTGGCCGAAGTTATTGGCCCCAGCACTCCAAAGCGTGCATCCGACCCGACCAACAGCGTATGGTTCCTGCCACACGCAGCGTGCACGAACTTGGTCCCCGCCGGGGCGCCGAGTTCCTCTGCGGTCAGTCTCCGTGGAGCGTTCTCCGAGATGGCGTCCACAGTGCTGGGGACGCCGAGCGCACACGACCCGTTTCGCCCGAACAGCCACGCGACACCGTCGACGTCCAAGACTGCACAATGGCAGGCGTGCGCGGCGGTGGCGATGAAGACTGACTTGACGTTGGACAAGGACCGCAGAATGTGTGGTTCCAAGAGGTCGGGGCTGCATCCGTTTTGGGCGAATTTTTGGCCGTTTTTGTGAAGGTCAAGCGGAAGACGCGGAGGAAGGAGAAGGAGAGAAGAAAAGAAGGAAGGGAAGCAAAAGTTGGTTAAATTGTGAGTAACGGTGGGAGTCTCGATCGAGGACTCACGCGTCTTCCTCGCTGCCTTCGGGCCTTGGACCCGCTTTTTTACCTAGTCGAGGCCTGGCATGTACAGGTGGGATGAGGAACAGAAGAAGTAGAATGTCTTGTGAGAAGGCGGAGCCAAAATGGTGGTTCAACAACAAGACCTCACCAGTCTGTACCACCGCAAATAAGGACTACAGGGACAACCTGAGCGTCGACGCGAACCCAGGACGGCGATAATTATGCATACCTCTTCCCCACTCTGCTGCGTCAGACGCGGGCTCTGCATTTGCGCTGGTGCTCATGTTTGAGTTACAGACAAACAACCGGATGCGTCGGCGTGATATATAATGGGGGTCCCGGGCTAGACACCCAGTCTGGGAATACAATAGATTCACACACACATGGAGGATAGTACTACGACGTGGGACAACCGGTACCCCACTCCGGGCGTCCGCTGCGAGCACGCTGGCACCGTCGCTGGCCCTCCCGAAGACCAAGGGATGTACGTATGTGGGAAGCCTGGGACCTGTCGCTGCCCAAGAATCCCGAGAAAGGTTTTGTACATGAGTTTAGCATAAGCTGCGCTGTGACACAGGGCCGAGAGACCAGGGAAACCAGACCGCGGAGTTTGCGTTCAATGAACTCTCAGTAGATTCGTCCAGAGCGAGCAGCGGTAACGAAGAAGAATTAGACATAATATCGTGCAGTTCAGTATGCTCGGAGTCGGAGATAGATAAGGGCCAGTGAGGGTGTCAAGGAGCACTCCAAATAATTTTCGTGGTCGCGGGAAGAGCAGTCGTGCTCCCAGGACCTCAGGCGCGAAGTTGAACACTCCGAGTAGCCCCTGAGCAGTTTCATACGTAGGCGAGAATGAGATGAAGCCAACGCCAAGTACATTTCATTTGGATCCTTTTCTTTTACCCAAGATAACTTGGAGTTCAGAAAGTAATTAGTACTGGCAACCAAGATAGATTTAGAACGAGCCCAGTACCAGACAGAAACTCTCAGTCAAGAAAGATGAAGCAAGACCCTGCACGCCCTGCTCTTTGTTACAAATGGTGTCGAGTTGTGCCGATTGCGAGCTGCACCGGATACGACAGCAGAAGTCCGAGACCAAGTATACGTAAGGACAGAGAAATTTCGCAGTCACAGATAAAGACACCGAGATGAAGAACAGTGACCAAATTTGAAGATGGTGGTGGTCCGGAAGAAAGATGATACAACAGCAGCAAAGGGATCGCGTCGGTCACCTTCGCAACCTGTTTGAGATAAGTATGAAACCATCACTTGTAGCTTCCAAGATCACCCAGGGACAGTGAATGGTTTTACATTGCAATAGAATTGAGGTGGCCCGATGTGCACACTTGTGGAAACAACCACATCGCCCCATCCCACCGACTGGAGAGCCTAACGCCCTCCAGCAAACTCAAATATCCTCGAAATCCATCGCCCCAGACCGTGGCAACAATCGACCTACGACCCAGGAGTAGGTTTCGAGAAATCCAACCTCCTTGCGACAGCAGACCGCGTCTTAGTGTTCTCATCCGGCGACGACAGCTTGCGCTTAAGCCGATTCGTCTTCCCACTAAGCGTATTCCCGTCCAACTCCTCCAACGGCAGCGCCGCGCTGAGCTGCGCGGCGCATTTCGGCAGCTTTGAGGGGTGGGAGGGATACGGGAGGGCGAAAAAGTACGCGTGAGTGAGTGCCTAGTGATATCATAGTCGATAGTCAATACGAAGAAAGAACGACCCGCGGCTGCTACATACGTCTTTCGCGGAGATCCGCTTCCGGGGCTCGTACACCAGGCACTGAGCGAGGAGGTTGAGCGTGTCGGCGCTAGCGGCGGTGAACAAGTCGCGCAGGGTGTTTTGGGGAATTGGCCTATCGGCACGTAGTCCGGGAGCTTGGTGTGCCCGGCCAATCTTGTTCGGAGGCGTCCCCAGCGCGCGGAAAATGGTCTTGAGTTGGTCCATGTCGCTTTCTCCGGCCAGGTAGGAGTTCGCAGCATGAGCTCGGCGAATATACAACCGACGGACCAAATGTCGACTGCGGTCGAATAGTACCGGCTACCGAAAAGCAACTCTGGAGGTCGGTACCACCTGCAGTTGCATGAAGTCAGAAGGTGGTTCACAGACAGTGAGTAACATACCGGGTGATAACCTGACAAGTCATTTTGTACCCGGGTCCGCAAAGTCGCGTGCAAGACCAAAATCAGCAATCTTGAGCTGACCGTCAGAGGCAATCAGCAAATTGTTCGGTTTAAGATCCTGTGTCCGGTTCGTGAAACATACGAGGAAGGCAACGTGAGCAGGACCTACGCGGTGAAGAATCCAATTTCGATGGCAGAATTCCAAGCGCGAAAAGTCATCGCCATCCAGCTTTTGATATCTGCAGGAAGGAACACCAGGGAGCGGTCTTTTATGATCATTTCAAGGTCGGAGTCGAGAAACTCTAGAACGAGATTCAAATTCGTTTTGGACGAAAACACGTCGAGTAGCTGCGCAATTTGAGAAACTTGGGGATATAAACCTGGGAATAAATGTCTCGCCTCTATTACATTCTTGTGCTTGAGTTCACGGAGATATTTAACCTCACGAATGGCGGACATGTCGAGGCCGTCCTTAAACTGGCCGACCTTGATCTTCTTTATAGCAACCTTTCGGCGGTAGAGGCCTCCCTGCCTACGCGCTACGTCTCGCTTGATTGTCCGTGAACCAGCAACAGACACATACCTCGATAAACCACGGCATATGTACCTTCACCGACTTTCTGGTCCTTGGCCTTCACGGATGGTCATGAAAGACGTTCAATGCTCAAAGGTAGACACGGACCATCTCTTTTGCCGCTCGGTGTTCGCTTTCTCTACAGCGTCCATGATGGCGGAGTGGCAAGTCCGTAAATGGAAATCTCGGCTAACGGGCCGTATGTTTGCTTCGTCTGCTTCGTCTGCACAATTTCGGACTTTCTCATTGCAAAAAAAAACAAAATTATGCATGTAACGGACAAGCAAGATCGACACGGATTTTCAGCCATGTATTCAGCCAGTGCACGACACCGCAGGCAATGTTAGGCCGAAATCTGATGGCCCTGCCACTTTGTCTATAACTAATTCATCGCTTCTGCCTCCATCTCACTTTCAATCACCCGGAATGCTCTCCTTCGCTGCGCCCAGCTGGCAGACCGCCATCCTCGCCCAGAATCCGCATAGCGGTCCTCTGGGTTCTGGCAGGGCGCGAATGGCGAGTCTCATCGTCCCCCGCGTCTACATCTCAGACTACTTCACAGGTACCGATGCATCATGTGAAAACTATCCGAATGAGTGCTAATTTTCCGATGAATCAGCTACGAATGAACAAGAACTCAGCCGCCTCTCCATCACACATGTCATCAGCGTCCTGGACCGACCATCCGCAATACCAGATTGCATTCCAGAAACAAATAAACTACGCATCTCCGTCGCAGACCGTATAGATGTCGACCTTTCATCACACTTTGACCAGACGACCGAGTTCATCACCGCAGCCTTGGCAGAGAACGAAGAGAACAATGTTTTGGTGCGTCGCACAGCCGTGTGTTGTCTGTATCACTTTTCTCAATAAGCCGTCGATAGGTACATTGCTTCCAGGGCATCAGCCGGTCGGCCACCGTCGTCGCGGCGTACATCGTCGCCACCACCACCATGACTGCGTCGGAGTCCATTACTTATATGCAGGCAAAACGCTCCGTCGTTTGCCCGAACATCGGGTTCCGGAACCAGCTCGAGACGTGGGGTGCCCAATTTTTGCCTGAAGACACAAAACATTCGGGCGGCCGGATGATGGCGAGACTGTCCCAACGGATTGCTGACCGGATGCGCGAGTTGAAAGCAGTGGCGGGCGCACCACCCACCCCTGCGAAGCGCACTAGGGCGAGCTGATTTTCTGTGTGCCTTTTTTCTTATGGGCTGCGTTTGTATATTCTAGGCATGTTTTTACCTTACAGGTCTGGATTTAAATCCAGATCCAGATCGAATATTTGCTGTGGGGCGCGTAGATCTTGTCTGTATGGATTCGCACCGTGTCCGAGATGTTGAGGAGCCTCCGGCGCTTTTGGCGACACTGTGGGAGCTAAAGGAGCGCTAAGACGCGTGCAGTTGTGAAAAGACGTGCAAACACACCGCGCCCAACAGAATGAGTTTCCCCGAGCAAACCCAAGGGCGCCTCAGCATTGAGACGACCGCGCCGCATCTTTTCTTCGTTGGGAAACGGGGGGAAAAACAACGGTGGCGGCGGTTGGCCGGGGAGCGTGAGGTCGGGCATATTCGGCGGTGCAGAAGTGAAGGCGCTGAGGCTCTGCGCGTACGCGAGAAGTTCCGGGTACGGAATGGATGCTGTCGCCTGTCAGTCGACGCTGAAGACGGCTGGAAGGGGTGGCCGACCTTTCTTGGCCTGCTCGATGGCTTGTATTCTCTCGTCCCCTTCCTCGATCATCTCTTCCAGCTCGCGTTTGCCTGCTTCGAGCTCGATGCAAATTTCGCGCCAGCGGCGGTCAAGCTCGAGAATCTCGTCTTTGAGAGCCTCGATCTTGCGCTGTTTTATCTGGTGTGTGTGTGCGAGGTTTACAGCAGCAGAGAGGGCCTGATCGCAGAGGAGAAACGCGGAAAGAGGAGGCGCCGGCGGTGGCTTCGACTGTGCAGGAGATAGCGAGAGAAATAAAGTGTGCGACAGATTCTGCAACTCTGCCAGAGGAGCGAGCAGCATGGAGGACATGGAAGAATTGTCTGGAGGCATGGTATGTATGTACGCTGTAAACAACGACATCTTCAACGCGCCGCCATGTCGCGTCACGACGCGGCGGAGCTGTACGAACTCACACCGGACGGCCATGTCCCTCGCCAGTGCCCCCCACGAAATACCCGGACGGCAGCTCAATCGACTGGCTCCAGGAAGAAGCAGCCGAACGCGAACACGCAAACATGCTGCGCGCCCAGCACGGCGTCCGCGGCGTCCTGCTCCCATGGTCCGTTCTCCGGGCGTAACGTTTCTCGTACCCCATTTCATCTCTTCTCAAGGCTCGACGCTGCCCGGATGTGGCTGTCGTCATTTTGACTGGGCTCGGAGTCGGCTTGACCGGAGGTTGGTTGGACGTGCTCGTAAAGTGGTGCGTCTGATGCGCCGTCTTGAAATCATTCCAGTCAAGAATTTATCATCAATAGGCTCGGGGACGTCCGAGAAGGACACTGCATCTACGGATTTTTCTATAATCAAGTCGCGTGCTGCAGCGATGTCAAGGGTAGGCTCACAAACTGCCGAGACAATCTTAACTGAGCTGGCTGCAGCCGGAGAGGTCTGCGACGCGTGGGTAACCTGGGCGAATTTCTGGGCGTAAAGCTTATATTCTCGCAATCGCTGCTGCATTCCTTCGTGTATGTCTCATTGGCGGTAAGCTACTTTATAATATCTGCAGATCGTCGTTAACCTTTCCGAAGGTTGCATTCGCTGGAAGTGCTGCAGTGCTGGTAAAGAACTATGCGCCTTATGCGTTCCATACCGGAAGTGAGTGAGGAATATCCTTCCTCGGGTCCTTGGTTGACAGTTCCTGCCGCAGTCCCAGAGATAAAGGCGGTGAGTCTTTCGCTGATCAGTTTGGCGGAATACTCATTCCAACGCAGATTTTGGGAGGTTATGTACTGACGGCTTTCTTAAGCCCATGGACCCTCCTCATTAAAGGCCTTGGTCTTGCTCTCGCAGTTGCATCAGGTCTGTCATTGGGTAAAGAGGTAGGCGGTAGTAACGCCAAAAATAACTACACTCATAAAATTTTGCTCCCAGGGACCGTTGGTGCACGTCGCCTGCTGCTTCGCGTACCTTATTTCTCGCTTCTTCGAGCAATTTCGGAATAGCGAAGGTTTCAGCAGCTTTCCATCCATTGCATCATTGCCTAACAAACACTGTAGCGCAACAACGGAAACTGCTTGCTGCGGCCGGGGCAGCTGGGGTGTCCGTAGCTTTCGGAAGTCCGCTGGGCGGCGTACTATTCGGACTTGAAGGTCAGCACACTCGTCGTATGGTTCTTAGGCCATCCCGACCTCCGGCACAGAGCTAGACACGTTTTCTTCAAATGAGAGCGAGGTCATGTGGAGAGGTTTCGTCGCATCTGCTGTTGCTGCTGTCTCGCTACAGTGGGTCAACCCCTTCGGAACGTCGAAGCTCGTCTTGTTCCAAGTGACAAGCCTGAGCGATACCTGGCGCGCTTTCGAATTGGTTGGAATCACTCTCGTTTCGCCTAACTTCATGCCCTAATTAATCCGTCCATGCCAGATCCCCTGGCTGACACTCGGCGTAATTGGGGTAAGTTCTCAGCTAAATTCTGCCCTATCCTCTCTCACTTGGAAATGAACAGGGTATCGTCGGTCCATTGCTAATTAAGCTCAATGTCGAGATCGCCCTGTACAGACGAAACAGCTTTTTAAACGACTGGCCGATTCTTGAGGTAGTTGCTGTGAGCGCGATCACCGCTGCCATAAGTTATTTGGTACGTTGGAAGTGTCCTGGGTTGATAAAGTCTATAATTCATTCTCCAGGTCGTGTTTTCGAGGTACTTCTGCCCTTTGAAATTGCCTGCGTCCGCATCGAATTCGACCATACAGAGTCCAAGCTTCAGAACTAGTGGCGAACCTCTTCCAAGAATGTGATCCTACGAAAATCGACTACCACGGTCTTTGCAAGTATGGTTGGCTCCTTGGAGTTCATTTGTCATCGCTGAGCACTTTCTTCTCAGTCCCACTGCAATGTGGGAGAACGTGTTCCTGCTGCTGCTTACCGCTGCACTCAAGATCATGCTGACTGCTTGGACATTCGGGATGATGGTGAGATTGAACTGAAATCATTTGTAGAATGAAATTAAAAGTCTCCTAGATCCCGGCGGGCATCTTCCTGCCCACCATCGCCATCGGTGCATGCATTGGTCGGGCAGTCGGCATACTGACGTGTGTCTCTGAGATCCATACTGAACCGTGATACTGATCACTTTTCTACATAGTCAAGGACTGCAGCACGCGTATCCCACGGCCTGGATATTCCTCTCTTGTCCACCTGATCCCACCGTTCCGTGTGTTTCGCCGGGCTTCTACGCCGTCATCGGCGCTTCAGCGATGCTTGGCGGCGTAACTCGAATGACCAGTCAGTACATATTCCGGTTCTGATGTCGATTGTGAGCTCACAAGTCCTCCAGTTTCCCTGGTGGTCATCCTATTCGAGGCACGCACGCTCCCTTCCATCCGTTCTTTCTTCCATGCCGCTCTGACGTTTACGTTTCGCTAGTTGACCGGCGCCCTCTCGCATGTGCTCCCCATCATGATCAGCGTCATGGCCTCGAAATGGGTCGGCGACGCCTTTGGTAAAGACGGAGGGATCTATGCCGTCTGGATTGCCATGCGGGGTACCCGTGGCTCCCTCCTGTGGATTTTCACGATAGGGGCGAGACGGGGGCGCATCTGATGAGACCGACGCTCCGGTTAGTTGTGATTGAGGACGAGCAGAACAGTGTTGCGGAGCTAGGTAAGTTGAACTCTCATTTGGTGCGAACATGCGTAGCTGAGGGGGATTGTGATGGTGCCCAGATGCACTTTTGGGTGAACATGATTTCCATGGATTTCCCGTTGCCCGGCAACAGGAGTTCCTGGGGTTTGCTACTCGCGATAAACTCCGACTGGCGGTAGGTGCGTAGCATCAGTTGGTTTGCAGGCGTCCATTTCAAACCAATCCAGCCCCGCTCCTTGCTGAGGATATCGATTCTGGACGATCGAGGAGATGCATATTCTCCAAGCAACCTTCTTTCGATCCTGAAGTCGACGTGGATCTGTCAGGCCTCCTTGAAGAGGCTGTGCTGCAGCTCAGACCTGAAGTGCCAGAAGAGCTGGTCGTTAGCATGTTCCAAAAGCTGGTATGTATCTTTCAGGATGCTGCATCGAGTGGATTCACGCTGCTGCAGAATCTGCGTCAAATCATCTTTACTACAGGAGGAAAACTCACTGGAATGGTGACCAAGTCGGATGTTGTTACCCTCCTTACGTGTAATTTCCCTCACACGGCATCGTTAGCTGCTGGGCGGCGACCTGATTAAAAAGATATGGTATGTGTATATTATGAGATTATTATAATTGCAGGGCCTCATGCGGTGTATCCCAGAGGTCAGCTTGACCAGCTGTCAATCCACCAAAGTAGCAAGTGAGCGCCTTGAGTTTTGAACCCATCCATTCCTCCTCGACCTCCACCATCTCGTTTTTATGCACTTCGCCATCGAGCAAGGCACCGATCTCCGTTAGTTGCGTGTTCCGCGGAAGGTAGTACGCGATATTGTTCGTGATTCTGCGGGATAGTCGGAAGAGTTCTGCGCCGTGGATCGGCTGGATTGAGGCCAGGGTATAGCTTGGGTGCTCGGTGGTGGGCTCAGCGGGTTTCGTGGGCGAGGAAGGGCGGGTATCCCCTGAGATGTATGTCGGGCCGCCCCACGGCGGGCTCAAGAACACAACGTCAATTTTTCTGGCGGGGGAATTACCGCGTATTGAGAGGTACGAATGCGCAAAGGATATGTAGTCCGCGAGAATAAACTCTATGCGGTCTGCAACGCCGTAGATTTGCGCGTTATGTCGGGCGAGAGCGAGCCGCGTGGGTGAGATATCCAGGGCGATTACTGCGCGCATATGAGATGACAATTTAAGATACACGCGGTCTGGACGGCGTACCTCGTTCACATGTTTTCGCGAATGCGATCGCGTTGCCGCCTACGCCGCAGAACGCGTCGAGGATGGTGTCGCAGCGGCACCGTTCGGCTATTTGGTCTGCTATGAGTTCCGGAGTGACGCTGTACCAACCTTCCTCGTCGAGGAGACACCCGGATGAATACAGCGAAAAGTATCGCGTCCGTTGAGCAAAATCTGCTCTGCCCATCGTCAGCCGCTACTCTCAACTATAGCCAAGAAACCGGGCACATTTAGAGAGATGCTTGGGGACTTCCGAGGCGCGGGTATAGTGCGGTACTAGTTCTGAAGCATCGTACTCTTTGACCCACTGCGAGTCCAATTCTTCTTCGTTTGTCTTCCTTTTTTTCGCAGAACGATGTTCAGATTCTGGCGCTTCCTCACTAGCCGTTTGCTGGAGGAAGCGAGAGACACCAGACATCCCGACCCGTCGCTTTCCCATTGTGTCGCGTACTAGGAGTCGTGATTGAGGTCGAGATGTTTTACTCTATTGTGTGACTCTCTACCCGCAACGTCGACACCGAAAAAATGTTTTTCATCGTTAGTGCTGTAAACCACGTCGATCCTGCCGCCGTTCCAATGTAGCCTCCGCTCTATTTTCAGAAAGAATTGACGCATACAATCCTCCTGCACCCATCCTACTTTGGCCCGCGCATGCTAAGTTTCCTTGAGTCGAAACTCTACGCGGACGTCGAGGGGACGTGTTCCGGCCAGTTCGGCTACATCATCGCAGTCGTGTCCATTCTGGATATCGGCAAGGGCATGGTGCTCAGCGGCAGTGGGCAGGCCGAGTTCATCACCCGTTACCGAGCGATCGTTTTCAAGCCATTCAAGGGTGAGGTCGTGGATGGGGTGGTAAACAATGTGAACAAGGTAGGTTCTATCTGTCTGTCCGCGGCACCCACGCGAGTGTCGGAATGGAATGAAATGACGCCGTCGCGTTGCGTGTACTGTAGATGGGATTCTTCGCGGACGTCGGTCCGTTGTCGGTATTCGTCTCTCATCAGGTAAGAATGTGGCACCCGCTTATCGCCTCGTGCGCTCTCTAACAGTGTCGTGTCTGTCCGAAGCTCATACACCCTGATCTCCGGTTCGACTCGAATTCGAATCCACCCTCGTTTGCCTCGGTGGACCAAGTACGTCGCGTTGGGATTTTGGCGCGGACTAGAACGTGATAATTCCCGCTCTAGATCATTGAAAAGTCGACGCATGTGCGCTTAAAAATCGTCGGTACCCGGGTCGACGCTACCGAGATTGTGAGTGGATGCCTTCCGGCCTCTCACCCTTGACTCAACGTTGATAGTTCGCCATTGGGACTATCAAAGAAGATCATCTCGGGGTTATCGACTAAAAATCATGTTCTCTGCTTGTCTCACTGCTCTCTGTACTTATTCAAGTTATTGCTCTGCATGTAATTGTGAAAACAGCGAATCCATTCCACTAATTAAGCATGGCGTACCAAAGCAGGCAGGCAGGTATCTAAGTATACATACAATATGATACAGTACTTCCTCATCTATCGTGAAGGGTCCAGTGCGCAGCGCATCAAAACACACGGGGGCGCACATCTGGCGAAGCCAAAGCCAAATTTAGGGCTCGGATTGCCACTGCGCGTCAGATCAATATGAAGGCTCAGCATGGCTCGGGGAAAGATAACGTACAACTGGAGTTTCGAGTCCGAAGCCGGGAGAAGGAACGCCTCGTTGGGGACGGTGAGTCCGATGCCCATGGACGACAAGAAGCCGCTCGTGAAAGGGAACGAGGCAGGATGTCTATGGTGAGGTCGCGCCGCGGCCGGTGCGATGCAGCAGTGGTGGCGCGCCGCATAGTGGGCTTAGAGAAGTCGTTCCATATGAAGGGACCTGCTGCGACCCACTTGCGTGGGCCCAGTTCAGGTTCGTCGAGGAGGTCGTCGACTAGGGGAGCTCGGGCTGGTCGTAGACGACCGTCACACTGGGGAAGGAAGATGAGGCCTCGGGCTCGGGGTGGTCGTAGACTGTTTGAAGCTCAATTGAGGGTTGTGGCGCGTGATTGGCACGCTTTTCTTACAGTTGTGAGTGAAGAGAAGGCTGCCAGCGGGCGCGTCGTCAAAGCCTCGGATGTCGAGGTCCAATTCGTCGAGATGGTCAATGACGGTGTCAACGTTGAAGGCCATAGATGTTATAGAGTGAATAGGGCGTGAAAGACGGTGCGAAGGTCGCGTTGGTTTGGAGGTGAAGAATTGGAGACGGCGCCGGCTTTTATATAGTTTCGCCACGCGGAGGAAGCTGAAAAAGGAAGAGAATCTAGGCAACGATGCGTTGGTGGCCACAATCGAGATGAGATTCCGTAGCGACACGTTACTGTTGTTCCCTGAGACTCGGAGTTGGCCACACCAAGTATAAGCACACAAACAGACAAACAGATGCGGAGTTGCAACAGAATACAAGAGGAGCAGTCAGATGCTTTTGTTCTGGAGTAACCAGGCCCACCACTTGACGTGTAGACGCCGCGTCGACTCAACGTCGAAGCAGGATGAACGCGGAGAACAAGGTCGTCCAGCCTGTCATCATACGCTTGTGATTCGGCACAAGCTTTCCATTCGGATTCGGGAGGGTCGTGCATGCGAAAGAGTCGCAGTACACGAGTAGGAATCACCAAAACAGAGATGTCCAGCCATGTTGATTACCTCGAACCGACACGTTGTATACTTTTCTGCATGGGCTGAGAAAAAATCAAACTGTCTCGAGGTAAGTGCAAGGCGTTCGGAGCCGGAAGTGGCAGGGAGCATATTATAGCGTTCTTGAAATGTTTTCGATGGCAATGCTGGAAGAGATGTTGGATATGTTCAGGCACATGAGCAGCTTCAAGATGGCGTAGAAGTAGAAGCCGTGTGGCAGTGCAAGTCGATCTGTGCGCGAGTGACCGCAGCCTCAAGTTGTACTTACTACGCAAGTGTCTACGTGGAATGCCCCGACATTTAGCTGCAATATTTCTTTTCTTTCTATGGCTTCCGTCCCTTCTGCTGGCCCAGGACCCACAGCATTCAATAACCAGCTTCCCCAATTTACCCTCCAGGTTGTTTTTCTTCGACGACACGACAGTTAGTTCTCGTTTTCTTGCGTTTGCTTTTGCTGAACCTTGGGAACCAGAATGCTATCTACCACGACTCCATTGACGGCGATGTATACGTGTCATCCGACGAAGGCAAATCCTGGAACCGCGCAGATGATATTCCCAAGGGCGTCGCGCTCATGGTAATTGAGCATCCATTCGATAACACAATGGTGCGGACGCCGTTGATATTCCTCTGTATCCTGCTGAACTTGCCAAGGCATTTGTCCTGACGCGTACAACAAGACATTACCGCACCGACGATCGAGGAAAGACGTGGAGGTCTTTCGAAGTGCCTATCAGTGCTGCGCTGGTTACCAGACCACTTTCTTTTCATTCCGACCCTAAAAAGTCTGGTTATATACTCTACCAGGGCACGGTATGCGACAAAAGCGGGTGGGGAGCTATTTGCCACGATGAGGTGTGCCGCGTCGGGCCTTCGAATCTCAGCATTTTCTGACTCGTTTGCTTTTACAGACATTCTTGACGCAGGATGCATTCTCTTCCGAACCGCGTCAGATGCTTAAAGAGACGTCTCGGTGTCAGTTTGCGCATAGCAGCGCTGACTTCAAGCACGACGCGCATCCTGACCTCGTCTACTGCGTTGCTTTCGACACGCAGACTACCAGCTCCGGCCATTCACTTTCTTCATCTCGGCTGTTCTCGAGCACAGACTTTTTCAAGGATGATAAGACAGTTGAAGACTTGGGCATGGGGAAAAACGCGAAGGGTGTCATTGCGTTTGCCATCGTGTCCAAATTTGCCGTGGTCGCGCTCAAGGATCTAGCTCCCGGAAGCCAAGGCGATATGCTGCTCTACGTGACTGTGGACACGAAGACCTGGGCCAAGGCTCAATTTCCCCACGCTTCGTCGGCAAAACTGCGCGAGAACGCTTACACCCTCGTCGAGTCTACAACGCACTCTCTTGCTGTCGACGTGGTGCTGCAAGACCAAGGCACTATCGGAACGCTGTTCGTCAGCAACTCCAATGGAACTTTCTTCGTTCAGAGTCTCAAGGACACCAACCGGAATGAGATGGGCTTCGTTGACTATGAGCGGATCTACGGCGTCGAGGGGATAGGTCTCGCCAACGTCGTCGCGAACGCCGATGATGTCGAGGGGAGAGGGCTGCCCAAAAAGCTCAAGTCGCTCATCACGTTCGACGACGGGAGCTCTTGGTCCCCAATTCGCGCGCCCTCCAAGGACAGCTCAGGGCAGCGGGTTCCTTGCAATACCGACGACACACAGGATTGCTCCTTGCACCTGCACTCTGTCACGACGCCGCATAATTTCGGGCGCATATTCTCGTCCCCTGCGCCTGGCTTCGTTATGGGCGTTGGTTCCATAGGGAGCACGCTTCTCCCGTACGAGGAGTGCGACACGTTTTTGAGTACTGACGGCGGGATTACTTGGAGTATGATCCGACAGGACGCACACAAGTACGAGTTTGGTGACTCGGGCAGCATTTTGGTTGTTGTCAATGATGAAGATGGGGTGAGCGATCTTCGATATTCTTTGGATCTCGGCAATACCTGGTACGTGCATTCGTCTCCTGCCTTTCATTGCTCGAACATCATTGTCGCAGGAAATCATACGACTTTGGCGTCAAAATACGTGCACGCGCACTGCTCACGATTCCAGATTCCACCTCGCAAAAGTTCATACTTCTGGGTCAAGTCGGGCGCAAGGACCAAAACAACGCCATCGGTCGGTTCGTCATCGTATACCTCGATTTCCTCCCCACACGCAATCGGAAGTGCACGGACGACGATTTCGAGCAGTGGTACGCTAGATCGCACAAGAGCGAGTGTATTATGGGGCACAGGCAATGGTACAAGCGGCGTAAGCCGAATGTGGATTGCTACGTCGGCGAGAAGTTTACGGACCCTGAGGAGCATGAAGAGAATTGCGCCTGCACTGATGCGGACTATGAGTGGTGAGCACGACTTCTTCACCCTGAATGAGGGGCGTCTGATGAATTGTCAGTGATTACAACTATATCCGAGAGGGCGAGAAATGTGTGCCTGCTGGGCCCGAGCACATCGCAGCAGACGTATGCCAATCTCCGGACAACAAGTACATGGGCTCTTCTGGCTACCGTAAGATCCCAGGGAATACTTGCACGGGCGGGAACAAGGACGAGAAAGTCGAGAAGCCATGTTCGCAAGCGCAACCGGCTGAAGGGGAAATCATTCACCAAACTGTATGTTGTGTCTTTCCCATTCGACGCCATCCTCATTACTGCTCTTGTAGTTCCCATTCCCCAGTAAAGTGGTCCAACACGCATACTTCAAAGAATCCACGGTTTGTCTAAATCTACGCTGTTCTACAGCCGGTCACTGAGGAACAAAACGTCAGACGATTATCGTTCGGTTGGAAGACCATAGTGTCTGGCAATCAAGCAACGAGGGCTACACCTGGGTGCAGAAATATCCTGAAGAGAAATTTGTCGCGTTCTATCATCATAAGTACACTCCCGCGCGTGCATATCTCATTACCGACAGCACGAAGTTCTACCACACCACCGACAGCGGGCGCACATGGAATAGTGCCGAGGCGCCCACCCCGCCGAATACGTTCCGCGCGCAGGTCCTCCGCTTCCATCCGGAGTCGGACAAGCTCATCTGGACAGGAAACCGGGATTGCAACGGGCCGATGGCTCCGAATTGCCATGCTGAAGCACAGTACACGCGCGACAATGGAAGGAACTGGCATTTTGTCGAGAACTACGTGGTGAATTGTGCTTGGGCAAAGGACACTAAGCTCGACGCAGACCCGACTGAGATCTTGTGCGAATCGTACAAGCAGAAGTCGGGGTCTCAGAAGTTTTTCATGGGCAACAACCCGCTGGGGCTTGTAGAGGGGTCGAGCTACTTTACCAAAACCAAGCAGCTGTTCAACGAGGTTGTTGGGTTTGCCAAGTTTTCAGAGTTTTTGGTCGTTGCAGAGGTGAGTCAAAGCTTGGGGTCAGAAAAAAAGGTCCTCACCATAAATTTGAAGTTGCTACCGGAATCCCGATCCCTAGATCTGCAAGTTTCTCTCGACGGTGTCAGGTTTGCTACTGGTCAGTTTCCGCCGAGTATGCATCCGACAGCGCATGTAAGTGCTATCAGTGTGGTCTACTTACTCCTCATAATTTATCGTAAGGCCTACACTGTTCTCGAATCAAGTACCGGTTCTCTCTTCCTGCACATGACCATGTCGGAGCCACCGCATCCGTACTGGGGCAACATCCTTAAATCTAACTCGAATGGGACGTACTTTGGGTTATCGATCGAGAACGTGAACAGAGATGAACGCGGGTTTGTTGACTTCGAGAAGATGATTGGGCTGGACGGGATTGCTTTGATCAACGTTGTGGCGAACCCGGACGAGGCTGCTCTGACGAAACACAAAAAATTGCAATCGAGGATCACTCACAATGATGGTGTGTATTTTTATGGGCAGATCGTGGATTGTTTGTTGAGCCCCATCGGCAGGTGGGACGTGGAAGTCGCTGACGCCGCCGAAGGTCGATTCGCTAGGCAACAGATACGAATGCCAGTCGACCAGCTGTGTCCTGAATCTCCACGGATACACCGAACGCACAGATCCTCGGCAACGTACAGTAGCCCTTCCATCGTTGGACTCATCATGGCTGTCGGTAACGTCGGCGAGTCTCTGGCACCCTACGACCAAAGCGACACGTTTTTGAGCCGCGACGCGGGTTTCACCTGGGAAGAAGTGCACAAGGACGCGCATTTATGGGAGTTTGGTGACTCGGGGTCGATCTTGGTAATGGCCAACGACGAGGAACCTACCGACCATGTCTTGTTCAGTACTGATGAGGGTCTCAATTGGCGCGAGTACCAGTTCACGGATGAGAAGATGCGCGTAACGTCCCTGGTGACGGTGCCTTCAGACACGAGCCGCCGATTCATACTATTCGGACAGCTTCCCCATTCCTCTACTTCACTTGCGGTGCATATAGACTTCTCGGCTTTGACCTCCAAGCAGTGTGAGACATCTAGTCCGGATCTTGTTCATGTTCGTTGCTATTGACATACAAAATTGCAGGTGTCCTCAATCTTGAAAACCCTGGGCACGATGACTTCGAGCTTTGGAGCCCGAGCGAGGAGCGCCAAGAGCAATGTCTCTTCGGCAGACAGGTATGACAATGTTTTTCTTTTGGCGGCGTTCCAGGTCTTAGACTCTCTACCAGACTCTCTATCACCGTCGTGTGCGTGACACGAACTGCGTCGTTGGGAAGCAGCCCAAGGCTCAGGAACGCATAGAGAAGAACTGCACATGCGTCAGATCGGACTTTGAATGGTTGGTTTCTGTATCTGTCGTTCAAACGGATTGCTTACGGAGTACCAGTGAATTCAACTACTACAAGAACGATGCCGAAGAGTGCGTCTTGACGCCTGGCCTGACACCGCTACGCAACGATGACCCTTGTCGGAATGGGCAAGACTTCTGGTACGAACGGACAGCGTACCGCAAGATATCATTCTCTACCTGCGAAGGCGGTGACCGGCCAGACCGGGGCACAAGGCACCAGTGCCCAGGTTTAGCGGGCCACAGTGGCTTCTTCTGGTTCATGGTCATCCTGCTCCCAATACTATTCGTCGTCGGTGTCGGATACTGGTATTATAAGACCAGCGGCCTGGCTCGCGGGTACGTGTCGCTTCCGTGTCTAAATACTCTTTTTCTGACAGACTTCATTCCAGAACAATCCGCCTGCCTGGAGATGGCGTTTCTGCCTTTGGCGGCCGCTCTGGCGGGGTTGTAGACACCATTGCCTCCGTGCCGTGGTTCCTTATCGGGCTTGCGGGAATCGCCTGGGAATGGACAACATCCCGTGTCCGAACTCGTTACCCTGTCCGCAGGGGATATAGAAATCTGCCCGTGGACGAGGACGCGCAGGTACTTCGCTTTGAGGATGAAGAGTAAATACAAAACCCATGTCACCTTCTCTGTAGACTATGCCTCTATTTATCAATTCTACATCCTGTATTATTTTATGCAATGGGAAGGTTTTCGGCTTATCGCAGACTCTGATTGGCATTACCAAATTTAGAAATCCACGTCGCTCGAACTTTTTCGACCACGCCATCGCCTACTCACCATGAATCCCGCCATCCAGAACCTGGTAATTTCGCTGGGGGCCATGCAATGTATGTGGACAGCCAAAATATTGGCTTTCACTGACTTCCTCGATTGCAGTGGCCCGAAAAGTACCCTTCGATGACCCGACTGTTCTCCTCTACGTACGGGTCGGATACGTCGGCGTGCAGGTCGTAATCCTGGCCATTTACTACTATATCTCCGTGCGGGTGAGATGCATCGTTTCTCGGCTTTTGCTGTTTTCCAATGGACTGGCTACAGATCAAGTCAAAGAATGACCAAACCGTACTGAAATATGGTGAGACATCGACCGAATAGCATGCTCAGAGAAACTCACAGTCGGCGGCACAGTGGAACCCCCAAATCCCATGGTATGCTCCTTCAACTGCTGTAGTATCGTGTGATCAACACCCAACAGACGCAAGAGGAAGGGAAGCTCGTCACAACCACTGTGCGAGACTATGATCTCTCTGAAACCTCTAAACAAGTGTGTTTTTACTTCTCATGACCCCCGCAGACTCACCGAAGGCTTCATTAGCTCCGCTCCGTCTACATGGGCATCGCAATGATGGCCTTCCTGCACGGGTACATGAGGTACACCCAGCCGCTGTTCGTCCAGGCCATCATGGGCCTGAAGGGGTTGTTCGATGCGAACCCCGTTAAGGTGCACGTATTGGGTGCCAAGGCAGAGGGTGACCTGAAGCGGCTTGGAAGGCTGCAGGTGGAATGTTTGGTGCTGGTAAGCATCTCACTTCGTATCGGGCATACTGGAGCTGAGCTATCTGGGCGTACTAGCTGGTGGCCCTCAGACCGACAATGCTGCCATCACAGAGGCGGAGAAGCGCGTTGGCGGTAGCAACAAGAAGGAGGACTAAATACATGCATAATTAATTCTCATCTCTGGTAGGATTCTTCGCCTTGACCAATTGCTATCCGGCTAATGAATGCTCTTCTTTAGTTGTTAAAATTACGTACCGTTTTCTGAACCGATAGGTGTCGGTTCTAATGTAAATGTGTCTCACTCGATTCCATTTCCACTCTGTGATGTCAGTTAACCGTGGTTTCTTTGCGAGGCGATTCATCGTTGCTGGACCTACAACGTGGATCTCTGTCTTGCTAAAACGTTGAATCGAGCCATGTTTCCCCGCACGTCAGAGCCCGTGTCCACTCCACTATGTTATGCTGACAACTCTGCCCCTCCCTGCACTCCCTCTGTGAGGTACCAACCAACGGTATTCTCGACTTGGCATCTGGCGTTCGGGGTGGTTCGGGGTGGTGGCGCTCCGAATACAGCTCTTTTACCAAACAGCCTCGATTTTCCCTTCCTTCACTCCTCGAAGTCACCCAAGTTCAGCAGAGTTGGAGGAAGTTCAAATTTACGTGGACACAGCGCCTCCAACATTTTTAGCCCGCTGGTTCGGCGCCTGGATGTGACTCGTAATGGCTGGACAAGAGTTTGGAGCAAGGGTTAGGGCTCCACAGGCGCTGCTGCCGGACTGAGCTGTTCAATGTTTGGGTATCGTCCAAAATGGCTATGGGCGTTACCTTTGAACAGCAACCCGGTGTGGCGTGCCCAGGGGCCAGATCTTCTTTTTATGGCAATTTTATTTCCCTGTTCGACTTTATGATCAGTGGTTCACGTGATGACGCGGCATTAACAAAAAGCATTCATTGACTCTGAGAGTATGTAACTCTGTAGATTACTACACTCGCACAAGATCATCTAGAGTAGCTGGAAGTCGGCGTCAAGCCATAATTAAAGAGCGAAGTATGCGGTCGGAAGTGAGACCAAGAAGTACAACACACAGGATCAAGCACCCAATGAAATACAACAGATAGTCCAAAATTTCTTTGTTGTCGTCGAGGCTGGCGTTCAATTTTCTTTCATCTCCTCTTCTTCAATGGTACCAAAGCCTGTCCACGCACCCGGGGGTGGTAAAGTTCCGCGCTGGAAGAGGAGGGGGCAGGCGAGGTGGGAGGCTTGGTAGTGTGGAGTAGTACATCTGCTGCGGCTGGCAGGGCGGGCTGGATTTCTAAACGAATGAGGGGTGGCCGGGCGGGGGCGCACAGCGGAAGGGCGGGGAGAGGGGCGGTGGGAGGCTGGGTGGGGGCGGATAGCAGGGCGACAGGACGGCGGTTGGTCAGTGGCTTTTTGGTGCGGATCCTGACCAGACGTTAAAGGAGGAGGGGAATGGAGTAGATGCAGACGTACCGAGAACCGACACTACCACTGCGCATGCGACCGACCATGCTGGTGTCCTCGCTGGCTACATTCAGGCTGCCGCTGCGGAGCGACTGGGGGAATGCGGTACTGCGACGTTGGCAACATACCACGCATTTCCCGCCGAGCGCGTGGGCGACCTCGTGAGCTTCAAAGAGCACATGGGGGACGTCTCAGTCGTAAAGCTGGAGCGGCGCTTCCGTGGAGAGCGAGGACTCAGCGTACGCGGGGAAGAAGGTGCGGGGAAATAGGCGAGGTCGCCTGTGGGGGAATATGGGGCGTCCATTTGGTCATCTTCGGGTAGTTGTATGTGTACACAGATGCAGCAGACATGGCATGCAAGCCGGAGGTGAAGAAGGGGCTGTAGGGAGAGTCGGACATGATGATGGTAGGGAAGAAAGAGGGGCACGCCTTTTATCCAACCTGCCTGCATGTGATCGTGTCCATCTTTTTCTTTTACTTTCTCCCTGAGTCTCACCGAGGCTCGAGCCTCCTCCTTCAGGAATAATGTACGACATTTCGGGCGCGAAAGTTTACCGACGTGGCTTCTTCCGCTGTCGCAACCGTCATTAGTGTCACCTTGCTGCGGCATGCTGACTTCTCGTTGCATTCATCAACCATCTTGTCGATGCTGATAACCTCCGACAACATACGCGGCTTGATCTTTTGTCTCACAAGAAGTGAAATTGGTCTGACGATAATTGACACCGGTGGCGGCTCACTATTGGCTTTATCTCATCTATTGTCAAGGCTTTCGGCTGATTCTGTGCTGGACATTTGCTGTTTGGACCCAACTGCGTGTGCACATACTTACTTCCCGAGTCAGTACTGTTTCACAAAGCCACTGCGAGCAGTTCCAGCGCTAGCTAGCTATGCTCATCATCACTTTCAAACGTGCTCAATAGTAAAGTTTCTTTCTGGTCTGTAATCCAAGCAGCGTGCCCAAAGGGTCGATGCATAAATTTTCAAATCAAGGCACCTATGTATTCTGCTCCATTTAAGAAAGAAGTACAATTGTTTAACTGGGTATCTAGTCTACTAAAACAACACTACTTGTAGATTTGCAAGATCAAGAGATTGAGTACCAAACTAAGCAAGATGAACTTAAGGTAAGTATGTAAGGCAATCCATCCATCTCATCCGACGAGACGGAACCGCACAATGGTCTTTTCCCGGGAAAATACCTGTGCGAGTCGTCCGGCAAAACGGCGATTTCAAGCTCGCCCTTCATAGTCTTCATGCGCTGCGGGTTCGGCGCGTACCCAGGCGGCATGCGTATGGGGAGAATCAAGTTCACCAGATGCCCGCACGCAAAGCGCGTCACGACGCCGCCGGGGTTGTCGAGGATGCTCACCCAGCTCGTCGGGCTGAAGTCGAGGCCCCCCGCCCGCGCGACGGCGTCCTTGAGGGCGTGCACGCCCACTGGATGCTCGACTTGCGCGCGACGACGTCGAGGTCGGGCGCCACGACGGAGAATTCCCCGCTGAAGTCGAACATCGACTGTTGTTGTTGCTGGGGCGGGTAGCCGTTCCGGCCGCTGCGGACGAGGAAGTAGTATGTCTGCGCCTGGATGAACCCGCGGAAGCGCGAGCCGAAGTCGGTCAGGAGCGCGTCGCAGCCCTGGTACGCGGGGTACGGCGACGTCCGCTTGCGCTTGGGTGGTGCCTCCAGTGCCTGCGCGACTTGTCAGAGGTGAAATGGAAGACGAAGAAGGAGTCACCTTCCCCGGCGCAGTCACAGTCTGCGGCCATTGCGCTACCGCGACGGGCTTGGGAGCCTGCGTCGACTTCCCTGTAACTTGTAATTGCGGGGCATCTTGCGCCGAAGGCACTGTTCACATTCCGCGACAGAGACCCCGCATCTTCAGGTAGGACTACTGCACAATCCGCGTACCGGCAACGTCCTGGTTTCTGCACCGTAGCCTATGGAGCCAAAAGTCAACTTTGTCCGTAGTTCGCATGATTTTGTGCTGGACTTACAATAGGCATATCCTCCCTCTCCCTCTGCTGCTTTGTCCTAACCGTATCAGAGGCTCCCGCACCACCCCTTTCAGCCTTTCTCCGTTCCCTTCCCCGGCACACGCCGCACATCTTCCACTCATACTCCTGCGGGCCCGGGATAATATGACCGCACGCCCGCCCCGCGCAAACGCGTGCGCCAGGCACCTGCTTCTGCGGCCGCACGCCCGGCGCGACGCTCCAAGCCACCGCACGTTCCTCCTCCCCCGCATCGGAAACCGCTGCCAAGGCGCGCCGCTTCTCCTCGCGCTGGCAATCCTCCTGCGCCCGCTGCGCGTTCAGCGCCGGGTTGGCGGGATCCGCGTCACTGTGGGCAGCAAGGGCGCGCCACTTGTCCTCGCGCTGGAAGTCCTTCAGTTCGGGAACAGGCGTAGGCGGCGCCCCGGCCCCAATGGCGCCGGCGCCGGCATGCGCAAGAGCCGCCTCGACCGTCTCCGCCGTGCGGCGCGCATGGCGCTCGCGCTGGTACTCGCGGCAGTGCTTCCGGCACGGGCTGCAGCACTTCCAGCGGTAGGCCGAGAGCGGCGGGAGCGGGGCGCGGCAGCGCGAGATGGTGCAGAAGCGCGGCGGGGCGTCGCTGCCGGAGGCGGAGGCGGGGCGGGGGGCGTCGGGAGGGAGGACGCGGGCTCGGGCGTCGTGGGTGGCTTCAAGACGGATACGGATGGGTCGGCCGCGGATGAAGATGGAGATGCGGCGGGGTTTGCTGGGCGCGCCGGGATGCGAATCTTGAATGAAGGCCGGGGTGTCTCCTACAGTAGAATCAGGCTGATGGTCCGACAAAATTAATCTGAACAGACCTCCACCTCTGTCTCATCCGAGTCAGTAAGGTCCGACAACTCGCTGTCCCAGCCGTCGATTTTCCCCGGCTCTTCCGTACCCGTCTTGGTCGCACTACGGATCGCACTTTCCTTGGCTTTCCTCTCCTCTTCCTCCTTCGGGTCCAGGATGACAACTTTCTTCGGAGAGAACTTCAGTTTGATGGTTACCCTCTCCTGCTTGGCTTTCAGCGCCGCCTCCCTGAATCGGGCTTGTGCTTCCTCGATGAGCTTGCCGTGGTCCGACCAGTTGCTTCGTACGCACGCGAGGCAGCGCCGCCCCTTTGCCGGCGCTTTGCCTTTACACCCTGGGGTCGGGCACGGTTCCTCCGTGTGGGGAGCCGCCGCGGGCATGTACACCGGCGAAGGGGGGAGCATGGCGGACGCAGATGCGGGGGCAGCATAGGACGATGGGGACGTATATTTGCTGGCCTCGGACGCGAGCGGCGCGGGAGGGGTTTGCGCGCTGGTTGGGGCGCAGAATAGGGGTTCATCTGCGATCTGAGGTCGAGCAGGACGGGCGGAGTGATGGACTGCGCCGCGCATTGGAGTGCCTGGTGGTACTATGAGCGCGAATTCTTTCGGAATGAACAGAAATCTAATACGAACCTCATCATCGGGGTACGCCAGTTCCAAGCCCATATCGTCGTCGTCGTTGTCGTCCGCTGGATCGGATTTGAGCTGTGAAGCCATAGTTAGCCGGGGACCAGCGGTACCAGAGCATTGCGGATTCGCTAGACAGACAATTACGGGCATCGTGACATTTGGCGCATACGGAATGAGCTTCTCGTGGGTATCCGGTGCACTGGGCGCACAAGTTGGCGGGTAGACCTGTTGAAAAGAAAATTAAAGCCAAGTCAGAGCAGGATAACGGGATTTTGTTGACCTGGTTGTACGCGCCATGGGACGGGGCAACCTGCGCCATCGGTGTATGATGGTTTTTTTTTCTGTTTTTTTTTTTGCCGGCGCAAGCGAAGCCGTACGCCGCTTGTGGCCGCCGCAGCCGATAAATGCGCGCGCCGTATATCTGACGGTTCACCAAAGCACCTGCTGCTGCAGCTTCCAATAATTATTGTTTTCTTCGGCGGCTCGACGCAGGCATTCGTTTACAGCTCTGTGGCCGATAAGTATGATTTTTTCAAGGCACGCGTCAGCGCCAATGTCGCAATCTAGATCGGGTAAGCACTCTTCTTTCTTTCTCCGTGCCCAGAAAATGACCAAAAAGTCCACAAAATCCAAGAAAAAGACCTCGTGCGTCCCATGCTACACGGCTGCCCCAACAGCATATCTCAGTAAGCCTTCAACAGCGGTGCGGGGCCAGAAGCGGGCCTTCCAGCGCGCCCACTTCTCCTGTCGTCCAGCGCTCCCCCTCGCCCACGCCAGAGCCGGAGCCAGAGGAAGAGGGCGACATTCTGGTCCGCGCCGAACAGGTAAAGGAGCAGGGAAACGTCGCTTTCAAAGCAAAACGATACGGAGATGCTATCGATCTCTACACGAAAGCAATAGGTATGGCCATCTCCGCCGTCAACTGGCCCGTTTTGAACAGTGAAAAAAGAAATGAACCCCGCTGAGCCGTCATATCTCACAAACAGAGCTGCCGCGTACATGGGTATCAAGCGCTTCCGCTCGGCGCTAGACGACTGCCAGCTTGCCGCGACGCTCCAAACTGCCGCGCCCTCCGCAAAGACCCTCCTCCGTCTTGCTCGGTGCCAGTTTGCCCTTGGCTCCACCACCCCCGCCCTCTCCACCCTGCGCACAGTGCTCTCTCTCGAGCCCAAGAACGCACCAGCGCTCCAGTTACAGAGCAAGATCAACCTCCTCGAGACCCATCTCAAAAACTTCCATACCGCACGCGACAAGAAGGACTGGGCGCACGCCCGGCTGGCTCTCGATAAATGTCTGCAGGGCATTGAGAGCGAGGGCGGCGAAATACCCGTCGAGTGGCGACTATGGCGCGTCGAGCTGGAGCTCGCAAGGGGCAATCTCGACGCCGCAAACACCGCAGCCAGGTTCGATTTTCTTTTGTTTCTCGACCGAGAAAATACCGCTGAGATAAGGCACGCAGCGACGCTCTGCGATTAAATCAGAGCTCGCCGGACGTGCTGACGTCTCGTGGCCTGGTTCTGTTCCTCAGCGGCCGGCTCCCGCAGGCGCTGACCCACGTGCAATCTGCACTCCGCGGCGACCCGGGGCACGAGCCCGCCCAGCGGCTGCGCAAGCGGGTGAAAGACGTCGAGCGCCTCAAAGAGGAGGGTAACACCGCGTTCAAACTGGCCCGATTCGAGGAAGCGATAGGGAAATACGGTGAGGCGCTGGAGGTGCGTGTACCCATTTTTTTTCTTCCCAGTTGGTGACCTCGTGTGCAGCGCGTGGGCGACGCAGAAGAGGAGGCCAAGGGCGGCCAGATGCGCGCGACGCTGCTTTCCAACCGCGCGACGGCGCTGCTCAAGATCGACCGACACGCGGAAGCCCTCCTCGACACGGACATCTCGCTCGAGCTGCAGCCCTCGTCCTTCAAAGCCCTGCGCACGCGCGCGCGGATAAACCTGCACTTAGAAAAGTACGACAGCGCCGTGGCGGACTTCAAGTCCGCGATCCAGCAGGCGAGCGCGGATGGCGCGAGCAGCGACGCGGACGTGCGCGCGCTCAGGACGGAGCTCAAGAAGGCTGAGGCGGCGCTGAAGCGGAGCAAGACGAAGGACTACTACAAGATCCTCGGCGTCGCGCGGGACGGCTCCGAGCAGGACATCCGCAAGGCGTATAGGCGGGAGAGTCTCAAGCACCACCCCGACAAGGGCGGCGACGAGGAGAAGTTCAAGCTCGTGGTTGAGGCCAATGCGGTGTTGTCCGATCCGCAGCGCCGGGAGCGGTATGATATGGGCGAGGACGAGGATGGGATGGGTGAGGTCCGGGGATGAATGGGATGCATGGCATGGATCTTTCGGAGCTGTTTGCGCAGTTCCATGGGGGCGGGGGGCCCCAATTTGGCGGCGGATTCCACTCTTTCGGAGGGGCAGGGGCCGCAGTCATTCGACTCATGGATTCGGCTTCTGAGAACACACACATACTTCAATTATCTTGGTTATGCCCCATCTATAAACTTAGATACAACCAGCAGTGAATGTCTGTGATATCGTGCATCAGGTGCGTATTCTGACATTTTTTTTCAGCAGTCTGCACATCTGATGCAGACCTGTTCAACCTTTCATAGAACTGCTACAACACTGCGGCTGGCTGGCTCAGCCTGGCTGTGAGTGCTCTTGGAATCCATAGTCACATGACCCTATGTTCCAGACATAGGGTCTTGTGACTTTTCGCAAGCACTGGCAGTGGTATGACGTTTATTATCGTTCTTTATTATAAGTTGCGTGAGCAACTCGGAAGAGCGAAGATCAACTACTCCAGTTTAAGTTTTCAGTGCAATTCTCTAGTTGATACACATCGTACCAACTTCCAGATCGAGCAATTTCGAAGTGCGCCGTCGCACTCTCAACTCCCAACGTCGTACAAGAAGGCAGCTGTGATCGTCCCATCAGTGGGCCTTTAGGCACCTGTGGGTGTCCCATAGGTAGCCCATAGGTACCTTCTCTGCAACCATCGGACTTGCTTCGCTTTTTTTTCGTCACAATGCCCGCTCGATAATAATGACTATAAGGCCCGGATAAAATAGTATGTATAGTTCACGGGCTGCCCGGGCATAATCACATTAAGCAGTTGACAAGATGGAGGACATGCACTCAAAACAACAGCCGCTGCCTACTGCATACGGGACTTGTTACGGGGAACGAAGGAAGCCCATCTTTGCGCCTGCCGACGTCTAGCGCCCCGAACCATGTGCAAAGTCGCCGGCGGTGCAGCGCCCGACTCTTTCCAAAACAGGGTGTGGGTTACCCATGAGTTCCCATGGGTGCCCATGGGCTTTGCATGTGACCGCCGATTCAGAGTTGAATGGGCAGTGTGATTGTGGAAGTAGGGAGTGAAAGCTAAGCTTCGATCTACGGGCTGTACAGCTACTTGATTGGGAAGTTCGGCCATCACTCGTTTGATTGTTCACCTACGCAGTTCGATATTCTACTACAATCAAGTCGCAAACCACAGATTTGCAAGTTGAACCAACAGAAAAAGTACGTAGTTGGTAGTTGAAATAGCCGAAAATAACGCTCATACAGTGGCACTCATCTGATCAGCACTCATCAGTGTCATCACAGTGATCACACTGACAGGAAAACAGTGGCAACTGAATCCAGTGAGGATGGTGGTATGATTAAGATATAGACTCAGAGGCCACCCAGCCCTCGCGAAGATTAAATTGAATACTCTTGAAATCCATAGTTCAGTCACGTGGCCCTGTGTTCCAGGACATAGGGTCTTGTGACTTTTCGCAGGCACTCATGATCATGCACATGACTCATCATGATCATGTTGATAGCGGCGAACATGTAGTGCTTGCCGACTTGGGCAAGCAGATTTAAGACTGTGCTCATGTCGTCGAAGATGAAGAGCGCCTTTTGGCCTTTGGGCAGCTTCCTCGACTCAAAAAATATACACGAGGAAGAATTCCAGTCGAACTGCACTGTGTGACGGTTTGAACACCACAGACATCGCGATGAACGTTGCCCCGAAGGCTCGTAGCGTGTAGAAGACGTCGAAGACATGCGCTCTCGACCCTATCGACCAGTGGTTCTTGAACTCAACTTGACAATGAACTTCAACTTGCTTCTGAAGCAGTTGTCACGTGTATTATTTGGGCTGCCGCTGAGCTCCGCTGAGCCACTGACGCTGCGCAGCGAGTGATCTGAACTTGTCCTCCATCGCAATGTCCCTTCAAGTGAACCTGTCCAGCAGAGATATCAAGGACGCGTATCTCAATGTCCTCAATTCGAATGGCATAGATTGGGCCTTTTCACCTATGACGGCGGTACAAATGACCTCAAGGTCCAATCCACCGGCGATGGTGGCCTCGAAGAACTCGAGGAAGAATTCTCCGACGGAAGGTAGGTCTGTGCATTGACAACATGCAGAGTATTCAAACGATGTAGGATTCAAATATGCTTTCGCTCGAGTGGTAGATCCAAATGTGCGTTTCATGTATACGCTATGCGATTGTCCCCTCCCTTACCTTTCGCCACAGAGCACTCTTCCAAAGTTCGTTCAGATCAACTGGTGTGGCGATGGAGTTCCCGAGCAGAAGAAGGGTCTATTCCACACCCATGCCAACGCGGTGGCATCTTTTTTGCGCGGTACACATGTTGTTCTGAACGCCAGAAATGAGGTTCGCTGTCCTCTCATTCACCGCCGTTTGCACGATCTGACGATTCCCAGACCGATGTTTCCCCCGCCCTCATCATGTCCCGCGTCGAAGCTGCATCTGGTGCCAGATATTCGGCACACAAGGAGCAAGCGCGCAAATTTGAACCCATCGCGCCCGTCGGCACAGCCTACACGCCCATTGGCAAGCCGGACATATCAACCCTCCGGAAGGGCCCAGCTCCCGCGAATAGCGCTCCTCCCCCGCCATCCGGCTCCAGGCCGGGCTTTGCTGCGCCCAAACCCGCCGCTTCAGCTGCATCCCTCTACGGTCGATCTGTTGATAAGAGGACCACTGCTCCAGATGATGACTGGGACTCCACTCCGGCACCTGCGGCGGCGGCGGCGGCTCCTCCCCCTCCCCCTCCAGCTGCTTCGCGTCCTCTCGTGTTGCCTACCGCGTCTCGCCCTGTTTTCGTAGCAGCCGTAAGTCGTCTCGAACATTCTGCAGTTCGAAACACTCAATGTTCGGCAGACTCCCAAACCAACTCCCGCTGCGGCCGCGCCAGTCGCGGCTTCCAACGTCCCCACCAAGCCCACCGAAGATGACCGCATTGCGCCAGTCGGCACAGCTTACACACCCGTCTCGCTCCCGGCGCCGAAAAAACTGAAGAATCCGTTCGCTGCTCAAATGGAAGCGCAGGCCGCTGTCCGAGCCGCCCCTGCCCCTGCTCCGAGTGCAGGGAAGAAGCTGACTTGGTCCGAGCGCCAGGCGGCAGCGAAGAAGCTGCAGGAGGAGGAAGAAGCCCAGAGTCGCGGGGCTTCTTTCCAGGCACCGGCTGCACCCGTCTTCAACTCCAGTGCGCCGGCATTTGGGAGATCCGCTCCTGCACAGAGCACGCCCGCGACTTTGGAGCGGTGCCGACTCCGGCTGCCGCCCCCGCTGCTGTCGCTCCTCCTCCGCCCCCCCCCGCCTCCGCCCCCGCCGCCTCCTGCTGCAGCTCTTGAGCCTGAGTGGGAGAATGAGCAGGAGGAAGAGGAGGAAGCTGTAAGTCCCGTCGTTCAGTCCCTTGTCAATATTCTCATTTCCCCATAGCCGCCGCCACCTCCTCCGCCTCCTCCTCCTCCTCCTCCGCCTCCGCCTCCGCCGCCGCCTGCTCCTGTAGCTCCGGAAGTTGAGGCGCCTCCGCCTCCTCCGCCTCCTCCTCCGCCTCCGCCCCCACCGGTATATTCAATATCTGGCACCGCCTTTGTCATGTATCTCATTTTTTTTCATTTCACAGATGCCCGCTCATGAGCCGGAGCCTGAACCCGAGCCCGTCGGGCCGCCTGCACCTGCGGGTGCGGTATCAGGCCAAGGTATCTGCGCTCTCGTTTTGTACCAATACGACGTACGTGTGATTTTTGCATCCTTCACATTCATCATCATCTAACGTTTTTCAGGCTGCTGAAGACAACGAGATGGACTTAGCGGAAGGAGAGCTGATCGAGCAGATTGAGGAAGTCGATGAGGGCTGGTGGAGTGGGGTCGGGCCTGGGGGAAGACTGGACTCTTCCCTGGTGCATTTTTTTCTTCTCTTTTTCACGAAGTTGAGGCTGATTTTTGTCCGACAGCGAATTATGTTGAACTCGTTGAGACTGAGCAACAAGAGCCGGAGCCAGAGCCAGAGGCTGCACCTCCCCCTCCGCCCCCTCCGCCCCCTCCGGTCAGTAAGGCATCCGGGGTCCGTGTACGGGTTCGCTGACAGCCATATACTTAGCCAGTTGCGCCCCCGCCTCCCCCGCGAGCACCCTCTCCGCCACCCGAGCCAGTCGCCGATCAGGGCATCGTGGCCGTCGCGCTATACGAGTCAGTCCCCTCCATTATCATAGTCGGAATTGCCAGCTAATTGCGCGTGCTACACAGTTATGACGCAGCAGAGGACAACGAGCTTTCGTTCAAGGAGGGCGACATGATTATTGAGATTGAGGCGGCGTCGGATGATTGGTGGCAGGGTAAGGACAGCGCTGGGAATGTTGGGTTGTTCCCTGGTACGTCTCTTTCTTCTCGCGATGTTTTCGGCGACGTCTGACGGCGCCTTCGTCGTAGCGAATTACGTGGAAGTGCAAGAGTAACAAAGTAGAAGGAACACAAACAAGTCGGATGAATTTTCGGACGTTTCAGGATGCATCTTTTTTTTCTAGTTTTACAAATCAATTATCGAATTCACCTTTTCTTTGCCACCAGTTGTTACATATATAGGAGTAAATACATCTGTTAATTTGCCTCCACGAAGGCACGGTAAGCGGTCAGACCTGATGGGCTGGAAAACGATATCTCGGTGTCCGCCCCGACGAAAAACACCTCACCCTGTCCGATCTCCAGGCCCTCCGGCGCACCCGCCCAGTTCACAGAGCCAGCACCCTCCGTCACGATAGCGAGACTCGGCCCTGCAACAGCGGGGTGCGTTTCCGTCTTCCCACCGCCCAACACGATCTGCACAACGGAGAACTCGGAGATGGGCGGGTCGTAGAGCGTGCTGGCCGCTGTGGAGAGGAACGGCGTGGGGTCGACGACGTGTTTGCTGGCCTCGGCCGCCTCGTATGTGAGGCCCGACACAAGATTCGGGATGTCTCGCAACTTGGAGGTGAGCCCTGCCCGTATGACGTTGTCAGAGTTGGCCATGCACTCCATTATATCTGTGTCAAAGAGCACTTAATCAATTGTACTTCGGGAAAGATGTACGTGCATGATACTCGCCGCCAGAGATGTATGCATGGGGCTCCCCCGCGCCGAGGAATATCGCCTGACCAGGTTTGAGGTGGATGTAGTTCAGCAGGAACGCACAGAATATGCCTATATCGCCGGGGTATTGCGAGTCGAGGCGTAACACCAGGTCCACGATGTCCTGGGACTCTCCCTCGACTTTGGCGCCGCCCGCCTTGTATCGCGCGACGAGCAGATCTAGTTGGGTTTTCATTACTGTTTCGTCGGCGGTCATCACGGCGCGAAGAGGTTCTTTAGCGCGGCCTTTTCTTCAGAGCCTGTGGGCGTATTGGAGGATGCTTTGACCAAGAAGTTTGCCTCAATCGAGGGCGGAATGAGAGCCGTAAGCTCTCTAGTGGTACGCAGATATGTTGCGATCTTCGGGAGAGGGAGAAACCCGCACAATGCAGCGAACGGAGTCAATGCAAGGGCCATCTCAGGTTTATGATTGTTGTCTAGAGACAGTTGAACGTCCGCTCGGAAGTATGTTCTCTGTACACCCACCCTTGTATATGTCCGGCTGCTGAGCGAATAAAACCTCAGCTGTCTTCTTGTCGGGATGCGTCTGGATGCTAAGCGCCTTCTCAATAGCCAGAACCTTGAACAAGAACGGGAGATTGCCATTAGACGCGTTGAACCGATCAGAGACGCGCTTCCCGATGAGCTGTGGATGGCTTGCGAGGTGCTCCGCCAGTACGGCGTTCGACTCCAGAACATGAGAGGGAGACTTTGGGTGGGTTCCCATCCACAACTGAGCACAATCAGCGGTGGCACACGCGAAATGGCGCGAATTAGTACCTCCGCATAGGGAGTAGATTCCTCGAGGGTGAGCCAGGGATTTGGACGCCGCTGCAAGCTGGGCTACCTTGGAGCTGTTCCCAATCTTTCCCATTCATACTTCTGTGCAGTCGGAACAATTTTGAAGATGGGAGACGTCGACATGGCTGCAGAATCTAAGTTATTGCGTAAATGATGCAGCGATGCTTTCCCGATATGGTTGCACTCCACTCAAACCCTAATAAGGCGAAAAATGGGGTACCTACTAACCACGTGGCGTACATCAATACGGATACGGCTTGATCGGCACCTCCCCCTCCCCCTTCTCCTTCGCAGCCATCTCGTCTAGATACCGCACCAGAATTTCGCCGTACCTGCGCTCACCTTTGTACTCCCTGACACCCTCCGGCCAGCTCCGTACTGCGCTAGCAAACCTTGCGGCAACGCCCGGCTCACGTACCAGCTCCTCCACTGGGAAGAGGTACGTGCGAATGGTGAATATCACGGCCCCGCTGCGCGGAAGCCTGCGCAGCGTCTGGCGCTCTGTGCGCAGACGCAGCGTTTGCGGCGTAACAATCGGAACGCGGGTCCCCGTGCGAGGAGCCCTTGGTTCCACCATACTCGTCTTCGGGCCCGAGAACAGTTTCGCCCCAGGCCAGCTCGTCTGGGTCAATCGGCGGAGCTGTGGATGAGAGGGGCGACACTTGTACGAAGTAGTTGTTCCGCGCCACCGGTTTTTCAACAGGAAGCCTGCGGAAAAAATCGTTCAAAGGAAGTGTGTAATTTCTCCGCGGTCTGACAGGGCCTTCAGCATCGGCTCATAGCAGGAGCAGACGAAACATACATTGTGGAACCTGGCCGCTAAGATGTATCTCATCCAGCCGCATCCCAATCTTGTCTTGCATTCTCCAGAAACCTGGGCGTTCGTGCAATGTTACTCACCGTTAGTGTGGGAGCAACTGAGGACTTACCCGGTACAACAATTGCCCCGGCTTGGAAAATATATCCGCCATTTGAGCCTTCAATCATGATAGCAAGATCATCCTGGACAAGCAATGCACAGATTGCATAGCTATTGCACCCTCCTTCTCAAGATCTAACTTCTCGTCGTTGGGAACGAAAGAAAGCGCAAGAGGCAGCGGCAACTCGAAGTCCTCCTGCTGTTGAAACGACGGATGCTCTTTACCGGCGGGAGACCATCCCATCCCGTCGGATAACCATGCAACACCGAAAGTATGCCGGGTGATTTGGAAGTTTGAAGGGTAACGTCGAGAGAGATATTACAGCCAACTCGTGCACGAGCTCGATCGCTGAAAATGAAGATAAGCACACTATTCACAATCAGATGGTCAGCTCCCACTCCTGGAGCACCACCGCCAATCTGAACAGGCCCATCTTCACCGTCGTGCACTCGGACTGACGGGGTAATACCCGCACGCCTGCAGTCCTTTCCGTTGGATACGATCCTTCCGAATACGATAATACGCGTCAAACTGGTCATTCCAACTATTTTGATTCACTTAATACGCTCAAGCTTGGAGCACTTCATCGAAGAACGCACCTCTATCCACTCTCTCCATTGCATCTTACGGTTCCATCGTCACACTGAATAGTATATTGGTCTATACAGCTGATGTAGTACAAGCTGCACGCACTGATATTCTCCCAGCGGAAAGGTCGGTACATAGGAGGCTTAATCTCCTTGAGGGCGTATGGAGACGCCTCGAATTTGGGATATGCAAAATACTGAGGAAACCATTCTGTAAAAAAGCGGTTATAGCTAGACGCTGAACAACCCTCAAACATATGCATACCTCCAGGCTGGCGATCGGCATTTGTATCAGTAGTAGGCTCGGACTTTTGGGAGTAACGTTTGTCGCTTGATTTCGTTGCGCCGTACGAATAAAAAACAGAGCCAGGCAGCCCGAATAAGATCAACGCCAACATCATTTTGGAGGGGGATCTTGTCAGGCCCAAATCGTAGGTGGCTAACAAGTTGTTAATCCAACCTCCCATCTCCGAGTTATTGGGAGAGGAACTCTGAGCATCGTCGGGCAGATGCGACTATATCCTCGACGGGTTATAGCCAGAGGACTCGTTGCGGCAAGTTCGGGGAGGAGAAGATAGGGTGAGAGAGATAGCGCCAGGTGACTCGGAGAACGATATGACAGAAACGTGGCTAGGGCTTCTTGGACTAGGCTTCGGGTCCACAGGGGTCCACCCTCTTTTGCTTGTTATCTGTTGAAGATAGTAGTCGTCAGATCACTTATATTCTTGGACCAATAATCCTTCTCCAGCTAGATTCGTGTATCAACAGGAGATTGGGCGCAAGATCTTATTTTCAGAGATAAGATCAGGTGAGAGGGACCATGAGAACATGGCGAAAACGTGGTGAGCTGCGCCGCGGGCGTGCTGATAGACTCTGGTGCGATGTTGCGTATCTCTAGCGGAGTTCGTGCATTGAGGACCATGAGTATGCAAGGGCTCATTCTCTTTCCAGGCGTCAAGGTTGCCACGTCGGTCCAAAGTGAGCTTAGAACAAAGTATTACTCAGAATGTCAGTGAGATGATACAATCATACCGAGCCATGCCGGCAACGTATGCAGCTGGTACGCACGAATGCATTATTACAGATTGCCATTGGGCTATGTACATAGGTAGAAGAAACACTCTCTCTTGGGAGGCGGAACTGCACCGATGTAAGCTTGGCCGAGCTTCGGCTTTCCGGGCCGCGCCTGCGCGGCCGGCTGCCCGAAAGCCTTCGGCCACACAACAGCGTTCTTGTCAATCGGAATCGTCGCGCCTTTGATCGGGAGCGAAGCAAGGTACGCCGCGTTATAGTTTAGCGACGCCGCCCCGCCGGTAAACGGCCGGTCTACGGCATACCATATCGGCACCTCGGCGAGAAGTCCAGGTCCGGTCGGCGAGATGTGCGCGTACTGCGGGTGCGAGATGCGCAGTTGCAGGCTGTACTGCAGAAGGAAACAAAACTTCAGAAAACGGGAAGGATGAACATGCTTAACACACCTCGCGCCAATCTCGGTATATCTGTAGCTGACAGGTCGACAAGGCGGGATGAGCACTTCACCCTCCAGGCGTTGGTAATGTTCAGTCGCAGGAAAATTATCTTCCAAGTCGTCCAATGGGTCTTCTACGGAGTTTGTAGGTGACGGAGGGCTCACGCCATTTAGACCTGCCTCGTTTTCTGTCGTCCAACTCTGCATCCGTGATCGTACCTTCGGAGCGGGGTGAGTCACCGCACTGGCACTGGGCAAATCCAGTGACACAAGTTCAGGTAAAGGCTCTCCATCCATCGGCCGTCCCGCATCTGCTACCCACGCCCGCCCATCCGCCATCCGCTCTAACGTGCGTGTCAGCCTCGACTGCGCTCTCGGCCGCAACACCTCTGAAGAATCCAAAAAGTCAGCCTTGTAGTACCCGACGCTCACTGCCGCCGGCTGGCCTAGCAGCTTGAGTGCGTCGGCACTTTTAGACCACAAAAGCAGTACAAACTCGAGGACTTGCCCCGTCATGCAGACCGCCGGGTCCTCCACGCCTAACTATGATGTATTCAGTGAGCGCAGCAGAGAGGTAGATCGAAATGACGCGTACAATTCCCTCAATCTCGACAATCTCCGCCCCAATACGGCCCCTGCCCCAAACGGGCTGAGAATCCAGCCCCCGACTGTCTCGCGCTTGAACGGCCAGTCCTCGCGCGATGTAAGAAACGGGAATGGCGTCGGCGGACGCGGCAGCCTGCGCGTGAGAGGGATGTACTGCAGTATCATGTCCATGTCTTCGCCGATCCCACCAAAGCTGTCCCGCGTCACACCCACGCCGCACATGAAATTTATTTTCCCCGACGCTGTAGGATGCTGGTTCGGATGCGTATCAATAGAACGGGAGAGACACACGCGGTAAGGGAACAAGAGCTTTGGTCTGCCAGGGTGTCTAAGCATTGCCCGCGGTATGAGAAGAAGAATGCTTACACCGTTGTCGGGGTGCGTGACTGGCACAAATTTAGGAAGTGGCGGAAGTTCGAACGGGAAAACGTAGGTCCCTTTGGGGAATTTGTCCTAGTAAGATTAGATGGAAATTGCTGGAGAAAGATGGATTTTACTTTGAATATTACGGGCTTCTGCTCCGGGTGTAGTGGGTTGCCCTTGTCGCGGTTCCATACGTTGGCAGTTAGGCTGACAAGCTGACCAGACGGCGCTATAACGCTAAGCTGAATGCCCAGTCATCATGAAGAAGCATACAAACGAGACGCGTGTAGCACCCACCCAAACATCAATACTAGCTATGCTCTTGGTCTTTTCGAGACACAACCGAACCTGGCCCGCGACTCTGGCTGTCGTACAGAATCAAAACAGCTCACCCACGCGGCAAAGGGTAGCCAAACCCTCATTGTGGTACATCGCAGCCAGAGAGATCACATTCGCGTGGTTATACAAAATGAGGGACAGCCAGTGGTTCATCTCGCCGATGCGCAGGGGAACAACCGTCGCGTGCGCGATGGTGTATGCACCGCAATCTGACGCTGTTCTCGATGCGGTGCCAGGCATGTCGGGCGGCTGCGTCGGGCTCTCCTGGAACCATTCCGTTGGTGCACCGAGCGTAGAGAAGTCTGGACGCCGGCGTTTCTTCACGCGTTCCCCGCCGATGGTGAGTGAGTAAAGCGACGTCACCAACGAGCGTGCGCCGGCCGACTTCACTGATGCCGAGTCGGACTTGTTGTGACCAACACCGCCATCCTTGTTCTTCTTGAGAATGTCGCGCAAGAGAGACATCAGCCTAGGCGCTCCGGGACGAGAGCGACGACGGTTTATATAGCATGCAGTCAGTATCTGCCATATGGCACATCTTGATGGGAGCACGCGCTGCGCTGAGACGCGCGCGCCTGCCCTGTAATATTAGTACTCTCCCCACCATCGAATTGTGGAGAAAGACACGTCGGCCGCCAACAGCCAGTATATCCACGGAACGAGAAGATTGGTGCTAAGGCCAAGAAGCGTTTCAGAGTCTAACCGATATATCCATGCACGGTCGAGTTAGATGTGGGGTATGTAACCTTGGTAACTGGCGGCCAAGTAGGCAAGATTGAGGGTCAGATGAGGGTCAGGTCCCACGCGAGACAATATCCTCGCAGCAACCGGAAATTACTGCCCGCCAAACTATTTTCAACTGGTTTCATTGGATTTCAGCCATCTACAGTCTCCGGCAGCCTTTTTAACACGATTCATTACCGCCAACCCCTCACGTTCTTCTTTGATTTCTTCTATGAGAATCATGTCCACACCCTGCCGTTCTAACGTGAGCAGCCCGTCAAATAACACATGGGCCGCGATGGAAGGGTCCGCGACAGGGCCAAGTGAGAACCGAATCCATTCTATGCCATTCTCAGGCAGGGTACGTTTTCCCAGCGCTGAATCGCTTGGAGATAATATTCCGACTTTGGTGCCGCTGGGCCCGAGAGAAGCCAAGAACGTGTCAGCGTCCAGAGGTTGCGCGCCGTCGGGCGGCGAAGACACGGTATACAAAAGATGCACGGGCACAGCGGCGAGTAATGCCGATACTTCATGCCCGGCGTCGTCGGCGCCATTTCCAGTGCTTCATCCCGATAATCTCTCCGATGAACCAAGACTTTCGGTATTGACCGGGCATTTTCCACACCTTAGGACGCGCTCGATCTCCTCAACAGTGACGCCCCCGGGTCGCAGCACGCGGATCTCGCCGTCCGCACTTAACCCGTCGACGACGGTGCTCTCAACGCCGACACCGCATGCGCCACCGTCGAGAATGATGCCGACTTTCCCTTGCAGATCGCGTTGTACGTGTTCTGCGCGCGTCGGGCTCGGCTTCCCGGACGAGTTGGCGCTGGGCGCCGCCAGCGGCGCGTCTGCAACTGCGATCAACGCGCGCGCGACGGGGTGCGAGGGCATGCGGATCGCAACTGTCGGCTGACCCGCAGTGATCAGCGAAGGAATCTTCGCCGGGTCACTCGGGAAGAGGAGCGTCAGGGCCCCAGGCCAAAAATTCTTCATCAGCGCAGTGTAAGCGGGCGATACGACGTAGTCTTCCGGGAGCAGCGACTGTAGCATAGCAAAAGACGAGACGTGCACGATGAGAGGGTTGTCTGAGGGCCGGCCTTTGATAGAAAAATATTCGAGATGCGGCGGAAGCGTTCAGAGCCAGTGCGCCAAGGCCGTAGACCGTCTCTGTAGGAAATGCGACGGGTTGTAGATTGCGCACGAGATCCTCAGAGGCAGCTTGCAAGGCGCGCAGTGTGTCCGGAGACGAGACTGTCGCGTAGACGCCGACGCTGGGAAAGATATGGATGTCGGATCGCACTTGAGCACTCGCGTTGACAAGGCCATTATCTGACTCCTAAGCATCAACTGGAAAGGAAACTTTTTGCTGTTTGTTTGTGCACTGACTCCATTGCTCCAACCTCCAAATATGGTAATTATCTGTATAGACAGGGGCCTTCACAACGGGTCGTCCTTGAGCTCTTGGTATGCACTCGTTGCTATCTGATTTGGCCTTACTCGACACCCGTCATCTATCTACTCCGGCAGGGCATTCAACAGCCTCATCTTCTCATCCCATTGGAGATCCTCCGCAAATTCAACCGAAGACCTGTCCTCAGCGAGCACCAGAATGGCTGTAGGCCGCGAAGCGGCTTCCCTGCACTCTCCACCGCTTCCAGTTCTTCATTGACACGCGCTAGCCAACTCTTGGCAACTTCCAACTGGCTTCTGTCCATGTCGGGGACTCTCAAGGCCCACAGGGTTCTGTCCGTCCCGTGCGTTACGTATCCTAAACCAAATTAGCGACCGTTCAAGTCTCGCGGCGCATTCAAGTTACCTTCTTTCTTCTTGGGCACCCAGCGTATCTCGTACCGCAAAAAAGGAAATCCTGCCTCGTGCAGATCCCTCACCAGCATCCGTATCGGGAGATGCACCTGGCTATCGCTCAAAATCTCACCAAATAACCTTTGACTGGCCTCGCTCGTCGCGTCATCCGGCAGCGCGGGATACTGCTTGATCAGCTTTTCCACCATCTCAGTCGGATAGTACCGCCTCAGGTTAGGCGCGATATCCTGCGACGTCTGCACGGGATGCGCTATCGAGTACAAGTACCACTCCTCGGTGAGATCGCCCACGAGGATGCTCTTGACGCCCTTGTCACGCAGCGACTCTGCGAACTTTGTGCGCTGCCACTCCATAGCGTTGGGTATATCGGCATCCAGTCACCGTCCATGCAGCCGCGAAAGGTGCCGTATTCGGTACCCAAGGCGTCCGTCTCGATGACTTTGGTAATGTCAATGGCGGGAACTTTAGAAAGCGAGTCCAGGGCATCTGTTGATGCTGGGTCGATGCTGAGGGCGCGACAGAGAGCCTCGAATTGAGGACGCAGATCTGCCAGACCTTTGGGGTCGCAACTGTCGTTGGATCGGTCAGATGTAAGTATCAACAATGAAGCTTAATGGCGGATTCTTTACACGATGGAGTTGGATTGCAGGACTGCAGAATTGAAGGGCGCTTGGATCCCTTGAGGAAGATGAGAGGCTCTGTGAAGTAGTTGATGAACTGAATGCGCTCCTGTGTCATTCTGTCAGTCAATGCCATGGACGCCCGAATAAGGCCTACCCGCAGAAAGTCCGGCAATCTGAATATTTTCTGGGTCACCTAATGTACAATTTCAGCACTCAGCGCTTTCCGAATGAAAGAACACAACCTCCAAACGAAGCAACATTTTCCTTGATCCATTCCAAAGCCAGCCACTGATCCTTGAAACCAAAATTTCCGCTAACGTGCGGCTTGTCGCAGGCCAGAAAACCGAACGCGGACAGCCGATATCCTACGTTGACCCATACTTCTGAACGTTCGGCGGATATATATTGGGCCTGCGACCCCAACCCGTGAGGAGATCCAAATTGGAGGAAACTGCCAGTGGGCGATATCAGCATTTCTTCATGGGCAAAATTGGATCACCGACCCCCCATGGATGTATACGCGCACTGGGAATCCTTTTGTCGCTGGGAAACACGGTGGGGCGACAATATTGACGAACAGGCTGGCACAGCAGGTTGATTAGCTACCGCGAGCAGGTCATAATGTGGGTTCGAGCTCACGCGTTCTCCGACGGCTCTCCGTAACCAACTTTGTCTTGGAACGGCGTGTCTACAGACAGCAGATATAGACATGCACGTTCATGAGAAATCCGATGTGGTTACAGCTCACCTCGTGCTTGTCCGTCGTTCGTAGGCTGAAAGGCATCTGCATGCAGCCAAAACGATCAATTCAGTTACCACGCATGCATCATACCTACAGATGGATTCGCGAGTGTACTCCTTGTCTTCGTAGCGGAAATCCGGCGGAAGCGGTTTAGGATCTTGAAACCGGACAGGCGGAAGTGCGTAGGGCACCTCTTGCCCAAGAATCAGACCATTGCGATCCGTGCGAACGAGCGATACCGACCGAGGAACACAGCGGCTCCGTTCTCCGCCCGCCCGCCTGTGATCTTACCGTATTTAGTGTCGACTGAGATGCGCGGCGACGACTTAAGCTCGTCGTGCAGATGTGGGATGGCCATTTCGGGTACAAGGTGCACGGGCGCTACCAGATGGGTAAAGAGTTCCAAAAAAGCACGGAACGCAACAATTTGACAGGCGCTGCGCGCTTCTGAACTTCTGCACCGGGCCGCGAAATACTTTCGGTCAGTATGCGGGCCTTGTCGACTTGAATATCTTGCGTTATGCGCCGAGGCGACCGACTCGATAGGCAAGACCCAATTGAGGTCAAAGTCACTCAAAGAGACAACAGAGAGAACTTCAACTGTGGGAAATCAATGATCACTGGCACGTGCTGCATGTTCGATTCTCTTCTTGACCCGATCCCTCCCGATCCATGTGCCATAATTCCCGCGACAGACTCTGGACTCCACCACAAGTTTCAGCATAGAGAAAAAATGAGAAGGAAACTGGAGACGTTTTCCTGCCTGAAGATGTCTGCGTGTAGGAAGCCGACAACACATCGCCGACTGGGGTATAAAAACTGATTCAAAGGCAAGTTCGGGCTTCTAGACGCTGCGTGCTTCAATTTCTCTATCCTGGGTTGCTTCCAAACGCATTTGGCTGAGCTAGGAAAATATCACTGGACAAGTAGCCTTGATCTGCTACATCGGCGCTCTTACTTGCGCGCAGACGATCACGACTGCAATTGCCGTTAACAGCAATGGCAAGACCATCCTTCCGCCGAAGCCACTTACGAAATCCGCTATTTGTACGTGGTCCTGTGTGCTCTGGATACATGAGTAGTAGTAGTATTAAAATTTGTACTTGCAATTGAGCCCCAAGGGGACATGAAAAAGGCACGTTTATTCAAAGGATACATGTTCGAAAGAAACAGAGATGAGCCAACATCTCAACATGCTTGGAAAATCGGTGGGCTATTTAATTTCCTTGAACCTTACCCAGTGGCGTCTTGGCCATGATACTGATGCAAGCAGTCAGCAAAATAGCAAGGCAAAAAATCCAGAATCAAACCTCAAAACCTCGAAGAGGACATCTGCTGCCGCCATGGTGGTGAGCTCCGCATTAGCTGCGATTGATCGCATTGAGCGAAGTGAAACAAGTTCAGGATTGGATCCAACTTACTATCATACGCTGGCGCAACCTCGACGATGTCAGCGGACACAATGTGCAAGCCAGAGAGCCCTCTCAGAATTGTGCGAAGTTCGCGGGTCGACCAGCCGCCTGTTTCAGGAGTCCCCGTAGCCGGAGCAAACCTAGAAATTGAGAATGAGAGTCCGGAGGATCTACGTTCGAAGTTCTCCTTACGCCGGGTCAATGCTGTCAATCTACGTTGTTCACAAGGTAAGTGAAAAATACCACGGTGCTCACAACAAAACTCACATCAATGGAGAGATAGACGGGCGTGTCACCCACGGTTTCGCGGATTTTCTTGATGATACCATCGGTACCTTGCATTGTCGGTGTCAGCGGACGCGATTTGAAGGGGAGAAAAAGGATGGATATCTACCAATTGTATCTATCTCCCGCGCCTCAATTCTCTGGAAGCCGGATTCATTGTCGTTGTCGTAATCTTCGGGCCCGCTCAACGTAGTGCGGATCGCCCCGTGCTATGGAAAAGAACAAACTAGGATCACAGCCTCGGGGAATGAAAAGGAACACATATGGGGAAAGATTGGACGACGACGAAACAAAGATACTTGCAATTGATGTCCCGTTGCGGATAAGCCCTTCCTGGTTCGCCCAGTAGAAGTACGTTCCGTGGTTGATGGCGGCTTGTTCGCTGGGTGCGCCTCCGAAAACGGACGGTTTCCAAGTGTCTATAGAAAATGGAGAATGAGAATTCCAACGCGATTGAGGCGTCGGCAATAACTAACCAAGATGGCTGTCGAAATGGATAATGGAGACAGAGGAATACACCGAGTGGATGGAACGCAGAACGGGAAGGACAATCGTGTGGTCCCCGCCGAGTGTGATGATGCGTGGATGGTTTTTACCGTCAAGAGAAAGAGGCACCAATGCTTCTCCCGTGACAGAGTCATTGCCCAGGGGCGAAAAGGCGTCGCGCTGGAGGAGCGACTTGTGTCCGCTATAGGACTGGTATCAATTTATAAATCGAAATTGTAAGGCTGAGAAACTGACTCTTCAATTTGCTGGATGGCGAATTTGTTGTCATACGGTCTGGTAGGCAATAGTCCCATATCAGTCAGAGTTTCGGCATTGCGTTTGAGAAAAGAACTCACGTCACCGGAATGTCCCCACAGTCGACAATGCGGAGACCAGACTGGAAGGGATTGACGTCGAGGGGAACGTTATAGCCGCCGTAAAGAGTCAAGCGGCGGCTACCTTGTCTGATGCCAGAAGGACCGAACCGAGCTCCGGGTCTATAGCTGCAGTGGTTCCATTCAGCATCAGAGCATGTGTACATATTAACGAAGGGAAGCTAGACTAGCCTGGTCCCTGTATCCTATGAAAAGAGTCAGATTATTGTCCACTGGCTTGGAAGGTGCGGCTTACGAAAGGAGCACCGATGAAGGCAATATCGAACGGGACGTCTTTTTCGCGGGTAAGGCATTGAACCCAGGGCAGTTTCGCAAAGGTAGTTATGCCAGAGAAGATGGCGTCGGCGGTTACTTCGCCGTTCGCTCCGCGGTAGATAGGCTCGTAGGGAAAACGGACGTAGTCCAAGGGCATCTGGTCCTCGTGATTGTGCTCATGACGAGCCAAGACTGAAGCCGCGAGGATAACAAGAGCGCAGAGAGCGGGGTTGAGGTGAAGCATGATTCAGAATGGGGCGGGTGAGGGTGGGACTCGAAACGAAAGATACGGGCAATGAATGGGTTTTAATCTGGCCGCAGGGATAACCCATGACTTGAGGTAGATAACGTTAGGAGCATAAGCTTCAAGGTTTTTTCCCGGGAAAAGATTTGCCTGACCGATAATCGGAAGTTTTGGGGGATAAAAGTGGCGCCTGTAGCCGCCTGCTGTGAGATAAATCTGCAATGGAAGCAAAAAATGGATGAGTATAGCGCAAAAATCTACTCGTGTTTTGCCTTGAGGCGATGGGGCCTGTCAACTGATTGAGAGAATGCATATGGGTGAGGGAGAACCCGGTCTTCTCGGAAAAAAACCACTACCATTTTCATCCAAGTACGAAATGGCTGGGCTATCGAGATTTAGGGGCGATAAGACAGGACCCCGCGATATGGATCCCTCCATAAAATGGGGCTAGGGTCGGTCGAGAAGCGCCCAAGAAATGGAACCACCGTCAAACGAAAGAGACCCACTCATTCCTAGGACGCTTACCGCCCAGGATGCAAGTCTTGCCGGCGACGCAGAGGACAGTCAAATGCACGGAACAAGTCCTATACAACCTGTCTTGAACGCATACCTTTTTTGGTCGCTCTTGAAGGATTCATTTCCTGGTAAAACAGACATAAATTATCATACGCGACAAACCTAACGGGCATTCATTCAGTTATTGTCTCCTACATCCTGCAGAATTCAATTCAGACTACCTCGATTTTGATAGCAGGAAGACTTGGCCCAGATGAATTATCTGTTTCCGCGTTTTCGCTGATGTTAGCGTTCGTCACGGGCTAGTACACGATTCTTGCATCCATCCCGAGGATGATCCCACGTTCCTCTTATTACAGGCTGGTGTGTCGCGCTCGGAGGAACGACCGCGCTTGACACACTGGGATCGCAGGCATTCACTGGCGGCCATCCGATGGATCTCTCTATCCATTTCCAGCGTTGCACCGTCCTCTTGTGGATCCTTCTCATTCCTGTGTGCGTTTTCTGGTGGTTCATCGAGCCGGTTCTTCTTGCCCTGGGACAGTCTGGGCCCTTGAGCCGGGACGTCCAGATTTTTCTGCGCGTACTTACCATTGGGGCTCCTGGCTACGTCGGGTTCGAGAGCCTGAAAAAATATCTACAATGTCAGGGTAAGCTTCCAAAACGCCTTAACCACACATTTCGAGGGAATCAATACGCAACAGGTATCATGGGAGCTTCGACTGTGGTTCTTGCGGCCGTCTTCCCGATAAATATTGCTTTGAACGTTGTTCTGATTCACCGTACCTCGCTTGGAATCTTGGGGTCTCCTTTGGCATTATCGATCACCTACTGGTTATGCTTCTGTCTTCTTGGCTTCCTGACCTGGTCGTCTTCGGCGCACAAGCACAACGGAACGTGGGGCGGATTCCGGCCTGCGGCCGTCTTCAATCCACGGAGCTGTTATCTATTCCTCAAACTTGCCATTCCTGGTATACTAATGGTTGGAACAGAGTGGTTAGCAGTCCTGATACGAATTCATTTGAGTGCTTAATTAATTTCGTCGTTCCAGGGCCGCTTTCGAAATTGTAGCATTGGCGGCTGGGCGATTGGGCGACCTTCCCCTGGCTGCGCAAGCGGCGGTCATGACGACCGACCAAAGTAATCTATCCGAGAGCATCGTCGGAAACCAAAGAACTGATGATATTGCAGTTCTGAATACCCTTCCGTTCGGAATTGGCGTAGCCGCGTCTGCGCGTGTGGGAAATTTTATTGGGGCAAGATCTGCTGCCGCGGCGAAGTATGCTGCACATGCGGCGGCACTATTAAGTGTGTTGGTCGGAGGCACTGTCATGATAATTATGATAGCTACGAAAGATGTGAGTGGACAGCGACACATTTTCCAATGCTCACAATCCGAAGGTATACGGCTATCTATTCAGCGACGACGTAGATGTAGTCAAGCTAGTCGCCAAGATCATGCCTCTTGTTGCCTCGTTCCAGGTTGCAGACGGACTAGCAGGGTCTTGCGGCGGCGTCCTGAGAGCACAAGGTGTGTGCCATTGGACAATTGTTGGCCAGAAACTGACGAATACCAAGGGCGCCAGCACCTTGGGGCGTTGTTCAACTGCATCGCTTATTATGTTCTGGCTCTTCCTTTGGGAATCACACTTGCTTTCCACCCTGATACCAGGCTTGGACTGCAGGGACTCTGGATCGGTATGCCTCCCGGAATACGGAGCCGCAAGAAACTCACACTTAGCAGGTCAAGTCGTCGCGTTATTTATAGTTGGGCTGGGGGAGTATTATGTGGTGCTGAGAAGCGATTGGGAACTAGAGATCAAACGGGGAGTGGAGAGAAACGAAGAAGAGGCGAAACGCCGCTCCTTGACTGGTTGAATCTTTACTGCAGGGGAATAGAAATGTGGTTGAATCCGAACGCACGTCGTGATCACAATTCTATTTTTACCTATTCCGGTTTGGACACGTCGACGTATACGCAGCGAACCTGAAGACACACTACCGCGGCCATGCCCCAGGCCATCCCGCTCCCTTCAGACCTTTCGCCGGCGACAGTCACAAATACTGCTTCGCTTTTGAGAATCGTAGCTCTTTCCCTCATCTCTGGCGCAGCCATCGCGTCTCGTCTCTTCGCTGTCATTAATTTCGAGAGTATCATCCACGAATTGTGAGAATCACCTTGTATTTCGCGTCTTGGTACTTTTCCAACTCTCCACAGCGATCCCTGGTTCAACTAGTCAGTATATACTGCTTGCATTCGAGTTCAAGCAGCTAAGCAAGTCAAAATACAGTCGCGCTACTCGGGTTCTTGCCTCCAAAGGTTTCTATGTGCGTCGCGCATTATTTTGTTGGCCTTCCCTGTATTGAACGTGGCCGTAGGAATTCTGGAACTGGTTCGACCCGACAGCATGGTACCCATTGGGTCGTGTCGTTGGTGGAACTGTCTACCCAGGGCTTATGGCAACCAGCGGAGTAATATACTACACCCTCCATGCTCTCAACCTGCCCGTTGACATCCGTAACATTTGCGTGCTTCTTGCACCTGGATTCAGTGCTCTAACGGCATGGGCGACCTACATGTCCGTATCGTTCCCCCCACGATAAATTAGACTAACCTGGTACCGATCAGGTTCACGAAGGAGATGAAGGACGAGAGCGCGGGGCTTTTAGCAGCAGCTTTCATTGGCATTGTTCCAGGTTACATTTCACGGTCTGTCGCTGGGTCGTATGACAATGAAGCCATCGCCATCTTCCTGCTCATGTTTACCTTCTTCTGCTGGATCAAAGCCCTCAAGCTAGGTAGCGCTCTCTTTGGAACCATCGCAGCAGTTTTCTATTTCTATATGGTGGCTGCTTGGGGTACATCTTTTGCACAGCTGCCATTTCCTCCTCGAATGATGACTCTTCCAGGTGGATACGTCTTCATCACCAATATGATCCCTCTGCATGCACTCGTTTTAATTTTAATGGGCCGTTTCACCAGTCGTCTATACGTCGCATACTCATCGTGGTACGCCATTGGCACCCTGGCCAGCATGCAAGTCCCCTTTGTCGGCTTCCAGCCCGTCTCTACGAGTGAACACATGGCTGCCCTGGGTATGTCTATTTTCTAGACCCTTGTATTTCCTGGCTCATGTCTCATTCCAAGGTGTCTTCGGTCTGCTTCAAATTGTGGCTTTCACTCAACTGGTCAGATCCCATGTCTCGTCGAAGCAATTCCAGGACCTTCTTTTTGTCGCCCTGGTCTCCGCTGGCATACTCGGATTCGTAGCTTTTGTTGGTTTAACTTACAAAGGAGCCATCGCTCCCTGGACCGGGCGTTTCTATTCGCTCTGGGATACGGGCTACGCTAAGAAGTATGTTATTCCTTTGCTACATCTATGCAACAGTTTTCGAATTGCCCTTAGATATATTCCCATCATCGCTTCCGTTTCGGAGCATCAGCCCACAGCTTGGCCCTCTTTCTTTATGGATCTTCAATTCCTCATCTTCACTTTCCCCGCTGGTGTCATCATGTGTTTCCACCAGCTCCGCGATGAACATGTCTTTGTGATCATCTACGCGGTTATGGCCAGCTACTTTGCAGGTGTCATGGTCCGTCTCATGCTTACACTCACTCCTGTCGTCTGTGTCGCGTCCGCGGTAGCATTCTCCTCTCTGCTGGATACTTATCTTGACGCGAACGAGCCCGTGGAGGAAGCAGCCGCTGCCACCCCGGGAAGGGCGCTGGCCGACCTCGTCGGCGTCGTCGCTCCAACAACGAAGAAGGCCAAAGTCAAGGCTGTCTACGGCACCGACACGCGTTTCATGATCATCGTGAACGCTATCGGCATGCTCGCGTTCTTTGTCTACCACTGCACCTGGGCTACCGCCAACGCGTACTCCTCGCCATCGGTCGTCTTGGCGTCGCAGAACCCAGACGGGAGCCAGCACATTATCGATGACTTCCGGGAGGCATACTATTGGCTGCGGCAAAACACCCCGAGACGGCTGTGGTCATGAGCTGGTGGGACTACGGCTACCAAATTGCTGGCATGGCTGATCGCCCAACACTCGTGGACAACAACACTTGGAATAACAGTGCGTCACCTCTTCTTTGTTGTTCAGCGCGCTCTCTTGACTGACATCATCTCTCAGCGCACATTGCCACCGTAGGAAAGGCCATGTCGAGCAGCGAGGAGGTGGCGTATCCCATACTGCGAAAACACGACGTGGACTACGTCCTCGTCATCTTCGGCGGACTGTTGGGCTACTCTGGTGACGACATCAATAAGTTCTTGTGGATGGTCCGGATCGCGCAGGGCGTTTGGCCCGAGGAGATCCAGGAACCGAATTACTTCACCCCGCAGGGCGAGTACCGTGTCGATGACAGGGCGTCCCCAGCGATGCGGGAGAGTCTCATGTACAAGATGTCATACTACCGGTGAGTCGGGTCTTGTGTTCCTGCGTCATAGGCTATAGCTGACCGCACGCAGGTTCTCTGAGCTCTTCGGTGGAGCACAATCCACGGACCGCGTTCGTAACCAACAAGTCCCCAAAGTGGGGCCGACGTTGGACGTACTGGGTGCGTACAAAGCTCTAGGTTTCTTCATTGCAACTGACGCGGCCACCCCTCTGATAGACGAAGCATACACAACTGAAAACTGGATTGTACGTCCTCTGGGTTATTATTCACGGTCTTAATCCAACCTTTTTCTTATTTAGGTCCGGATCTATCAGGTCAGGAAAGAAGACCTGCTAGGACGTGATTTGAAAAGCGCGAATGCGTTTGCAAAAGGGAAGAAGCGCAAGCGGTCAAAGCCTATCTCGAGGAGAAGGGCCATCGCTGCTTCCAACTGATGGATTGGCCATGATACGATATTGTGCTAGATGTTCGTCAACAAAAATCGATAGCGGAAGAATCTATTTAATTTGTACCCTGCGCGACCCGATGCATCGTGTTTTCTCTACATATGTAAGTTGAACCGTCATATGTAAGGCAGTGAGAGCGAGAGCCGCGAGGACCTGGGAGATCCTGGGGAACTCGAGGCGCTCGGGTGGACGAGGTGACATACATTAAACAATCCAGGTGTCATGATAAGAGATGATAAGTGGCTAGTGGGGCAATAATGATGCAGCCTGTGCAGAATGGAGCGGCTATGTACATTAGGTGCATTGAACATGCAGAAAGAGTAAGTAAATAAAATCTTGACAGAAAGTTGTGGATCCAATGAGCGTTGTTCGTAATGCGCGCCGGCGGCGGCGGCGGCAACTACTTATGAGACGTGCGGTTGTGACCTTGCTCTCCGCAGATCCCGCAGCAGCCGGGGGCTCTCGGCCTCGTTATGACTGGGGCTGGTTTGGGGCTGGGGGGATGTGGACAAGTTTTCCTGTTGTGCCCCCTCTGCCTGCAGTTTCCGCATCGGTCTGGAGAGCAAAGGGGGGGATGTGGGTAAGGAAATTAACCAGCGCACACGAACGCACACTGCGTACTGATGACTTTATAAGACGAAGAGTCGGGGCTGCTTGGAGTGGGGGAACTTTGGCTGCTCCACGACTAGATGATCGTCAGAACATTGAAAACGAAGAGGAAAAACTCGATGGTTCGGATGTACATGTTGCAAATCCGATTCGGAGGCAGGAACGTCGTTTAGCAATGCGCTGATGTTCATGGAATGCGAGGGCACAAAGCTGGATATCTTGGAAGGGAAAAAAAGTTCGCTTTTAAACGCACGACGGGAATCTGTTCAGGATGACCCTGATCATGCTGTAAAATTAAGACCAGAACGACAACAGTTGCAAAAGCTAGTTTTAGGTTGAGCGGCATGGATCAACCCAGCCACGCCCCATAAGTTTCCTGATAAATCATAAAACAGTGTTAGAATGGACGATGATCAAAATGCAATCAAAGGAATCCGTAGGCCGTTGCAGAGGAAGCAGAGCCGAGTCAGGGTCAAGAGGTAGAACGCTGAAACAGGTAGTAAGCATATTCAGAAGCTCTCAAACTTGAGGAGGAATGACGGCGGAGACGTCCGGGACAATCTCGACCGTCATACCACCGACTGCAACTTGATCTGCCTGAATATGACCTTAGCCTGATTCGAGCGTGGAGGCGCTGAAGGACGATCATGTTTGGTTCATCACAAACTTTAGCCATGTTGAATCAGCGCAGTCACTGCCCCTCACCGTTCACGGCTTTTTCAACATTCACGGTGCGTGAAACATGGGATCTATCCATCTGCAGAACACTCCCTGTGGCAGTTCAGGCATTGGATATCATGTCTTTACTGTACCAAACACAGTATAACAAAAACCACAGCCCATCTAATCGGTCTGTGTACTTCAAGCTGTCCGACTGGGCGGGAGCAGTGATTTCGTTTTTCGAATTCGTCAGAATGACACAACATCTACCGTTGACATCTCTATGTCTCCATCGGCGCTGTTCTGAGCTGGTTCCAACTCGCACTTTTTGGTTGCTCCGACTGTCTTGGTTTGTGTATCATATCAAGTGAAGGGCCACCAAAAATTGGTTTGGTTTTTGACCGTGGCGATGCGGCCGAGACTCGAGACGGCCATTTCGCCTTCTCCGCCAGCCACTTTGCCAACGTCATACTTTCAGCTTTTGCCAAGCTGTGTTGCCTGTTCCTTTGGCTGTTCAATCTCACACCATGGCCACGATATCGGAAGATTCGGTGTTCTTGTATGCGCGAAGGTGGGGTACACACGGCTTGTTGTCAAGTTCTTGCGCAGCAAATCTCACCCACACTACGGCCGCGCTATCGGGAGATTCGGTGTTCTCGTGCGCGCGAAGGCGAGAAGATACAGGCGGCATGTTGCAAATTGCTGACCGGCCGATTCCACACCGCGGCTGCGCTATCAGTGGATTCGGTGTTCTTGTGTGCGACAGGGCGAGAAGATACAGGCGGCTCGGTGCAAATCCCTGCGCAATCGACCCCTTACAGCGCTGCTCACCACTTCGAAAAATCTGAGGGGCCGGAGCGACTCTGGGCCTATCGAGAATGCATCATGGCTCATTCAACTGTGCACCGGTTGTACGCGCATTTCGTTATTTTCTCTACTCTGCTCGTCTTTGCGCTTCTCTCTCTCCTTCGTCTTTTGTCCACTGTAAGTTCAACTGGAAGCTCCACGAACAGTTCTCTCCAGCGAATCCGGAACTAGCGCCATGTACGCAACCATTGTGCCATTGTGCACCGGCTAGGATTGCAGTTGTTCTCAAACACGCGATCATGTTAACTGTTCTTGCGCATGTAAGGGTATCTATGTAGACGTCCTTTTTCAGGTGATGCAGCTCACAACGTTATTCTCATAGATAGATCAAGACCGCCGATCAACCTTTATGTTTTGTTTGCTGTGCCCTGTCATCCAGCTACTGGGTCCGGTCGCAAACAGACGGCTAAATGAACACCAAGCTCGCCGTTCGTACTTCAGAGGAACGAGGATCCAACTTCTGTAGCTTTATCTGCCCGGATCGGAATGTCTGACATGCCACAAGCGAAGTATATTCGTTGGCGCTGCGTCTTTTCTTGAATTTGCTGGGAAACAAGTTAGCTCTCTACTCCTACAACGTCCGCGAGCCGTAACTGCTTTCTCCACAACTCAAGTACCTCCTACTTCAGCTTCCAATAGTGAAGATTTTATTCTGCGCGCGAAGCCGTAGGTGTGTCTAGCGCCAGTCAAATGATTGTCACGCGACAGAGATGCAGTAATACACTCGGAGGCGGCGTTCCTGGTACAGCTCCCGACTGGAAAGTTGGTCTGAAGTACACGACGGATCCACTCCGGGTACGGCAGAGGCACACCGATGGGCCCCGGCCCATGACCCCCATGTACATGTCGGTGCGAGTGATTTCGTAAAATTGCAGCCCGTCACGTCCAGTCGTGGCACAGCGCGCAACTTCGTAATTCCCGTCTTCCATTTGTGGTCGTGTGCGACTTGTTGTGTACATACTGATTTGAACCATCGGCAAGCGGACCAAGCGACCGGAGAAGTCCTTGAAAGTATTTGTTGAGGTGACAATGGCCCGTTTGCTCCGACGTCGTCGATGTCGCGCGGCTTCTTCAATCAGACAGCTGAACGGAGGTGAACAGTGAACAGTCCTATCTCGTATCTCGGCACCTTACGAAGCTTCTCATGTCCACTTCTACGACATTTAAAGTTTGCCCCAGCTCACCGCACTCCAATCTATGGACTCTTCCCCTCCCCACTTGAAACAAAGCGTGTCAGTCCAAAAGGTACTTCCAGGTCGTCACTTTCTCAGTGTTTCTGAAGGGCCTCAGTCTCAGCACCAACGACGCCACCGCGCATCGTCCACTGCCTCGATCTCTGCGAATGGCAAAATCGAAATCGTCTTCCCAAGCAGTAGTGTTACGAGCACACGCGCAGAACAGCACGCCGCTGCTGGCGCCTTCACTCTCACTGGCTGCGCCCACACGGCGTTGATGGAATTCGCGCCATATCGAGATCCCCTGCGTCGAGATTACGCAGGGAATACATTGAAATACGCGCACAGACGCACGAAGAGCAATTATGCGGCGCTGCCATGGGAAGGGGATTCTCCGCCCTCGTCCCCCTCGTCCTCCGAGCCATCGGTGCCGTCGATCAGTCGTACCGCCTCAGACGGGGATTCCGGATGGAAACTGCAGAACGTCGGGCGCTGGCAGCGCGAAAAAGAAAAAAATCGGGCACGAACCCGTGTTAGATCGGCAACGCTGGTGGAGGAACCGACTAGCATCCACCCAGTGCTATCCAAGCTTGAGAGCCGCTCTCGTGTAGGGACTGGGCGCGTAGTGTGCGCAGAGTGCGGGCAGGCGGGCGCCAACTTCCCTCGTTGCCCCCGTTGCGGGCAGATGTGGTGCTCGCGCGCGTGTCGCACGGGGCCGACCCATCAATGTGGGTCCCGACGCACACAGACAGGGTAATTCCTTGCTTTACATGTTCGAGTTGAATAGTCCAAAACACCTGGTCATTCCCAACGCCGTCTCTGTGAAAGTCGTTAGCGCGCAAGCGAACTGGCAGTCTCGGACTTACATTAAGTGGTCGAGCTAAGGCAGAAATCCTAACAATACAGGGGTGATATAGTACAAGAACATGCGAAGGTCATCCTGAATCAGAATTCCGACGCAAGAGGCCCATTTCCAGCTCCTCCGCTTCCGCGTCTGCGGGCTCAGGAACAGGCCCTACCTGCAGCCCCTCCGTCATCTCTCGTCTGACGCAAAGTTGTTCCGCGACAATAATCATTAACGCAGAGCCCGCAATCATGACCGACCAAAAAAACAAAGAAGTTGGTATTGACGCAGAGTAGTAGGTGGTCAGAACCAAGTGATTGAAGACGAGGGTTAAAGCAAAATCGAGGATGAGGCGTGGTCTCCGGATGAGGGTATAAAGGTAATATATGCTGCATGAGAATATGAGTGACTGAGCGAGCTGGAGAAAATGGTGACATACTCAGCGGAGCATGCCAGCAGCCAGCAGAAGGCAATAACCCAGCCGCGCATTGGGTCAGTCCGACCGTCCCATTGGTCGTCTCGCCATCCAAAACCAACTTTCCTCCCACCACTCCAAGCCCCGGTGTAGGCGTTCCAGCGTTCTCCCCTTGCATGCCACGCACCGTTGGCCGCCCAGCCATTTCGCGCCAGTCCATTACCATCCCCACATTTGCAGGACCCCCCTCGTAATCGAGAGACGTTGGTTCGGCGAATAGTCTGAGCAGAGGTGGCACACAGATAGAAAGAGTAAGATAATGTAAACTTTGCATCGAGACGATCTGGAAACATATAGGTAACAAACTTTGCTCAAATATAAAATCACGGACTTGGGACACGAGAAGGACAGGGTCCCAGTTGTTTGAAGTGGGCCGCGGCATCCACGTACGAAACTTCAGAGAGAAGAAACGCGAGCTGAGGAAGGGGGGCAATGTGTCGGTCGATCGAACACGCGCACGCCCAAATTTGGCGTGTGGCCAAATACTACGCATCAATCGCTGTATTACAGGACGCACTAAATCGTGCAGATAATATGATGGTAAGTACTAACGTCCTTTCCCTTGCAGCTTACCAACCTCGTCTCCGCCCGCCTTTACCCCACTTCTCTATTAAAAATGTTGTCATATATCGTAGACCTCCCTGTTTGCCCCGCGGCGATTAATCCCATGGTCACTAAACCAATATCAGAACGAGATACGTCTCAAGTAATAGCACGCACCTATCAGTAAACATCCTGAACCAGAAGTTGCGCACTTGCGCCTTAGTGAACATGTCCAGAGATGGGCCGAGTTGGCAAAATGCACATTGTCGTCCGCACTCCCGTGCGCCAGCAAGTAGTCCACCTTGTGGAAACCGGTGACGTTGGATATCGACGCATTGATGTACCCGCCTGGGTTCAAGTCGGGGAGATTCATATACCGCTCCGTGTAGATCGAATCTGAGGACGTTAGTTACGGCAAAGGCTGCAAGGTTCATAGAACATACCATAGAGCCGCCAGCTTGTGACAGGCTACGCAAGCGAAATTAAGGTGAGCCCACAAGCACTCCGATGAGATGATAGGACCACACATACTGCAACGGACATGGCAAGTGAGTGGATACCAGCGTCGGCTTCGACAACCTTCGCGCTCATGAATCCGCCGTACGACCAACCCCAGATCCCGATTCTGCGCGGATCCACATAGTCCTTCGAAGCCCACATCCTGCGATACGATGAGCTTGGTGAAATGAAAGGTCGAGATAGCTACCCACCGTGCCGCAGCAATTTGATCCTTCGTCTCCCAAAATCCGAGGTTCCCTTTCACCGGATTGCGGAGATTACGCCCTTTAAACCCTGTGCCGCGGCCGTCTACCACGACGATCACATATGAATGTGCGCACGCAAGGTACTCATGCCAGTCGCCGCGCGAAAAGGTTAAATCGACAAGTTGGCTGAAAGGGCCGCCGTATCTATTCAAGGCTCTTCGTCAACAAGTTCTTGGCGAAGAGAGAAAACTAAGCCGAGCTTACACGCGGAAAAGTACAGGATATTTGGTGCGCCCTGAATCATCCATACGCGGAGGACGTATCTCCTTCACATTGAGTTCTGTAAGCAGCGTCAATTCAGTCCACTCCGAGGAGAAAGCGCCGAACGTAAGCTCACCATACCCGTCCACCTCAATTATCGAATGCACCACGGTCGCAATCTCGTACTCCTCCGTTACGTTAGTCAAACGCTCGTTCGCAGTTAACACGTATTGAAATTCTGTGACGCAATGAGGTGGACACTTCAATGCATGTGTTTCCACGCACTACTGTCTGCAACCTTGACGACCTTCTGATAGGGGATGCTTGGCCCCTGATAGCTCAACAAGTAAAATCCCGCTTGCGGAGAAAAGTCCGCTCTATAGTAGGCGGCTTCAGACGCATCTGTAAGACCTTTCGGTGGCAGAATTTCGGTTTTCTCCGGTGACGCCAGGTTAAGAGAGGGTAGCGTCACGGAGTATATATGGCGTGATGTAGAGAGTGGGTTAGCTGCTTCAAAATATCTAGGGATATGATTAGATCGGGGTGACGAGCCGCGGAAAGAGGTACGCACACAATGCCATTGACTGCGTCGACGCCTAAGACTCCCTTCGTGACTTCCCAGTCACCCGACGTAAGCCAGATGGGAGTGGAGGCAGTCGGAGGACTGAAGAGGGCAAGATGATTGTATCCCTCCGGAGTAGGCACAACGTCGAGGTAAGCGGCGGCAACAGTTTCTGCTGAGAGCGACGCCACAAGGGTGCTGGGAAGAGCGTAGATGTTTTGGAACTTAAAGTTTGAGGTTTCAGAGGATTCTCGCAAGCAGTGAAGAAAAGAGACAGACGTTGTCAATCCACCCGTCATCTCCTTCCTCGCCGCCTTTACCTAACTTCCTGACCACAGTACCCTGGCCACGTTCCATTGAACTGAGCGTGGAAGAAGACGACAGCTTATCGAACAAAACAACACTTCCATTGTCGGCATTCCTATTTACCTCTTTCAGGATTAACATGTCGTCGCTGACCCACTTGATCTCAGAAACAACGCTGTCGTCCTCGACATGCCGGCCCGCCCAGTCCAGTGACATGATTTGCACATCAGAGCTCCCAGAGGCTAGGTATGCAGCCAAGTCGAAAACAGCGACTTCGACAATCGGGTTTCGGTATCCTGGCTTGGGGTACTTCATTGTGACGGTGCTTGTGTAGGGAATGACTGCGTCTGAGTTCTCGGTAGGGTTGTATATGGGGAATGTGAATTCGTCCACCAGACTCTCATCGAAGGTGAGAAAGGCAAGCTTCGTTGACGAGGGGGAGAACCAGAGGGCAGAAGGCGCCGACAAGATCTCCTCTTCATATACCCACGACGGGACACCATTGAAGAGCGAGGTGGAACCTGTTGTAGTGAGCCGAATTGGGGCAGGTGACCTGCAAAGTCCTTTTCAGACGCACCACAAACTGACTGATTATAGGTACATACGAGGGTGACGGCAGAATGTAGATGTCGTTGCCAGTAACGTAGGCTATTGACTCTCCAGTCGGAGACCACGTCGCATAGGCTATTGTTGGTGGGTTTGTCGGGGGTATGAGTGGTGTCGTCTTCTTGGTCGCGATCTCGTGAATATAGTAGTTTCCGAAGCTCGACCACCGCCAGAGCTATCATGGTGAGAGGCGCACACAAAGGATGAGAGCACCACTACCTTTTTGTGATCCGACTCGATGAGGATGTATTTCATGTCTGGGGACAGCTTCCAACTTGCCCAAGAGAGGGGCAGGCCATTGGCCTGGTTAAGATTAGCAAGACATGATGCGGGTAAGTCGTCTTTACATGTTTAACATCGCCCGTATAGACGAGGTCCTTTGTGGTATTCGTTTTGAGATCGACTAACTGAGGTTGAAGTCAACAAACGCTCTGTACATTGCACGGGTATTGCGCCACGAACTTTGATGTGGCCATCCTCTGAGGTGGAGAAGACACCATCTCCAGCTGGATTCCGTTAGAAGTCGCATCAAAGTCAAGTCTAGCAGTTGCACCTTCTGGCACCCAAGCGAGACTGCGCCTGTCCACATTGAAAGTACCATTGAAGACATGGTCCATGGTAATTTTGCGCACGCCGGGAGCATGGTATGTATGGCCGACGTATGTGTGCGCTGCTATTATTCCAATTATTCCTGAAAGAGCGACGAGGGAAGCGAGCGATATGACGAGAAGGCGCAGTGAATTGAATGGCCGCTACAGCTAGTTGTCAACCACCGCGACCGTGAACTCGGCGCGAGAAACCGACCCTATATTCCATTGAACTTCCGCGTTCAGCAATGCCAGGGCTCGAGGGCGGGCCCTTTTCGAGTAATTCGTCTTCCTCATCAGAGCTCGGGGCATCAAATGGGCCCTCGCCGTAATAGATCTGGGGGCGGACTTGGATTGGAGGAATGGAACGGTCCTTCACGGGCAATAACGCGTCCTGTTCGAACTCCTCTTCATGCGAATCTTGGAAGAGAGGCTCATACTGGGTACGGGACATGGAGTGGCACAGCTTATCACGTAACGGCTGTAGTCTGCGCTCATCGATCGCGACCAGGGTGCGATGGAGATAGTATGGCACCAGGGATGCCAAAACTCGTATTGTATCGGTCTACAGTTGGTCTACAGATTATACATTGCTGGAAGCATTCTCTACGATGCAAAGTTGACCACGGCCTCGAAAACAGCAAATGTTACCATGTTCACCGGTACCGCCCTAGGCTCAGATTCAAGTATGACTCGCACATTCGAATTGGAACACTGACCGGATAAGCGTCGGTGCGAGTCCAGAATAAAATACACGTGGACCTTCGGTGCGGTAAGAGTGAACAATCGCGGACCACGTCGTACGGTAGGGGTTCACGGGCGTAATATTACTCGAACTGGCAAGCAAAGGCGACGCGCTATTCGTGAGTGGCAATGCGCCTGGCCCGCTGCCCTGGATACGCGTCTTCACTACGTCGAGGGGGAAAGTTACGAGCCAGCCCGCTGCACTGTGGCGTTCAGCCGGTCGCGAACAAATGACAGGGCCATCTCACCAATACCCGCAACGCCGCCAGCAACGACTACTGGCCACCCCTTGCGCTCCTGTTCCGGAGCGGCAAGAGCTCGCACTGTCGCTTCATACTAGCGACACACGTGTGAGCAACAACTGGGGCGGAGCGCGTCTCATGACAGCTACGCACCGCGGCAAAGTACGCACCGTACCCGCAATCACGTAGCGCCGTCGAGACTGCACCGCGGTACAATCCAGGTAATCCACCTGTCCTTAAAAGGTCCAGGACAACGCCACGCGCAGTCGACGAGCCCGTGCATTGCTGTTGCCGAATCTTGATGAGCTCAGTGGGTGTTGTCACAACGGCCGAGACAATGCCACACCCGACGCCCGCAAGGGCGATTTGGGCGAGGGATGCGGAGGCAGTATCAGCGCCCTGAAGCTGTAAACGCAAGAAGAAACTGTATGACGCAAATACAAGACCGTTCATCAGCGCGACAGCTAGCTGCGTCCGGTTAGTTTGACACCTGAATGTAGAAAAATCGAATCAAGTTACGAGGGGTGAATATATTCCCTTTGGAAAATAAGCTGCAAGTTGTAACCAAAGCCTCAATTGGTCACCTTGTACAGACCCACGAGTCGTTCCTCCTGAACGATCCTCGCAATGGCGCGCGCTGTTGACCCGCGATAGATTTTCGCTAATTCTGGCGTTTGCAAACGCACTTTGACTGCGAAAGCTGTTGAGAGGGTTTTCCTGACCACTGGAAAGCATACCGGTGTCGAAAGGAAAGCCAGCGACTAATCCCGCTATGCCCTAGAGTCAGCAATGAGCAGTAGTAGACTTAGGGGTTTTGATCATAATCTTACAGCCAACGTCCCCGCGATAAAGTCTACGGTGGGGTTGAGTTCTGCTGGTATGACAATAAGTCTTTGGTACAATGAAGACGACAGAATTTTGGGCACCATTCGCCATGAACAGTGTTGCAAATTGAGAGTTTGGCAAAACAATGATGTCAGACATCTTTTCTTCCTCATCGATGAAGGATTAGGAATCCCTTGTCCCCGCATTCTCCGCATTTTCTTTCTTGTTTCAAGATCCGAAAACTGAGACCCTGGCTCTTCCCATTGCGAGTTAATAGGTATCAATCTCAGTCGGCTACCGATATCGTGCAGCGATAGACTCGAGGAGTTGGGTCCAGGGCCAGCGATTCTAGTGCGCCACCATCTCAGCCCTCTCTTCTCGAGCAGTGATGGCTCACGATCACCTTCAGCATGAGCGGTCGTTAGCTCTTAGACGATGTAACGATCATCTCACCATACCGATCGTTTTTTCCGGTAGTCCACGATCTACATAGTCGCCGCCGCGTTCCTGACCAGTAATCCCTGTCGTCAGTGTTCTCTATTCTCGAGTACTCGTGGCTGCATCTCCTGGGAGTGCAGTGTGTTGCCTCTGAACTGCGACCTACCCGCCACCGCTGAACTATTTGCTCCTGCTGGTAGCGTTGCACCTGCGATATTCCGATTCCCGCCCTCGTCTACTCTGCCTCGGCTCTTCCTCGTGGAAGTCGTTTGGGGATATCATACGCGGTCCCACGTTGTGGCCATACAGCTACCGCTGGCCCCTTTTCAACCCCACGACTCGAATGAACTCGAGTTCCGCGGGGTTCCGCGCCGGCCAAGGGCTACCCTCCTTTCTCGCTTGTGACTTCCTGGATTTGTGACTCGATTTGTTCCAATCTGAGGCCTGTAGATAGGTTCAAGATAATCGCGCACGAAGATGCCAGATGTTGCCTCTGCATCGTCGCGGAGCACGCTGTCTTGATGTTGCACTCTACTTCTTTGGCTGTAGAGAGGCGGGTGCGATCCTTCTCGACATCGCGCAATCATTAGTCGTCGGCAAAGGAACGCGCCGCTTATTAGCGGGTCTGCGGAGGTCTGCGGCTGTCTCTGCCTGCCTGCGGTCATCGCACACCCCTTCTTGCCGGAATTATCATTCCACTGCTTGTTGAACATTCGAGTCTAATTGCCGCCGAATCGCTGTGCCACTGTCTGCTCCGCTTTACGGCTTGCCGTGTCTTATGATACCGGTCCGCTGCTCGACCATGGAGGGCATCCATATTCCAACTCACTGTAGCCTGTCGTCTACTATCCGAGGAGATCTCAGTCAAGCTACCTCGATCGTGCATCGTCGCTCAGCTGTACGTCTCGGAGCTATGTAATCAAACTGCTCGCTAATCCGCAACAGCAACCGCAATTAATCAGCCCAATGTTTATCCATGCAAGATGTGTCGAAACCTTCGATATGCTTCGTTTTTCCGCGAAGTGTGCGGCCTGTTGCATCCAGCTTCCGAGCGACTCGGCTCTCAGACTCCTAGGCCCAAGTACCTAGGGCTGCGTTATCATTAGATGCATCGTGGTCGCTGGGTGCTATAGCTAACGTTCCGTCGCTTTGCTTCATTCACTCACGACTTCGCACTTAAGTGGCAAGGGGATGAACACAGAATACATGACTGATCTGATAGTTGCAGTCTCAAGACCTCTAAGTAGGGCGGAGTATCTGTCTGTCACGCGGAATGTCATAATCTCTGGGGTGCGTTTCCCGCCGATGTGAATCCAACATTCCATAGTCTTATACTGTCGGTCGGTGCCGCCTCCATCTCTTCTCAGTGGCGTTGGGTTCTTGTTCAGAACCTTGACGGACTCAGTCTCTCCATTGTTCTGAAGCAAAAAAGAAGGGACCCCTGATTTGTGCTCGGGCAAACCCTTCATTCCTGGGGTATGTTTCAAGGCTGCTGCTCTTCTCATCACCGGCGTCTATTGTCGCGGGAACTGGGCGCCAACTTGAGACTGTTGTAGAGCAAATCAAATTCGAGGTTAAAAAATGGAGGAGACTGATTGACGCGCGCACTCCGCCAGAAACATCTGCCAATCAATTTCGTGTCCTTAAAATTATCAAGACAGATCAAGACACGGCGATGACCCATCCTAAAGACCTTCCGAAGTGAAGTCTCGAGAACTGCAGGTTGAGTAACAAGTTTCTAAATGTTTCCTGTCGAATGAACTGATGTGCGTTGTAATTGGAAGGTTATACCCGATGTTTCGGCCCGGTAGCAACATAATACAGCCTGTGGGCGCGCGTGTGCTCCATAAAATGAATCATGATCCAAGAGTCCGAATCAACACCTTTTGAAGTTTTGATGCTATGAT